>JAHSUH010000698.1:307500-320000 GCA_025388415.1 Cynanchum wilfordii | reverse complement strand
CGCGTAACCAGAACTAGTTGAAGGATGGAATGTTACATATCACATGATTCTTGAACGTTATCAACATATATATATATATATATATAATAATAGTAGTCAAAAATATTATTATTATTATTATAATAGAAACTACTAGAACAAAGTTGAATTCTATGTTCTTGATAAAAAAGCATAATTAAATTATTATATATATGTGTAATAATTATGTTTTAATTAAGAAAACAGCTAGGTCATAGCTTCAGGTTCATGGAATTTTCTGTAAAGCCATATGGATGTTAAAGAAATTGTAGTGAGAGAAAATGTACGAAACTCTCCTGAACAGATATCTCCATGCCCTACAATTCAAGTCTCCAACTAAATGCACAAATGGGACAAACAATATGACTTCTTTTTAAACTGTTATATATATATATATATATATATATATATATAAAAAGTTGGTGGACAGATCGAATGTGAATCCATTTTTTCTTTTGAGATAAAAGAATTAGTGTTTGTGTTAAAGAAAAAGTCTGACACGACTCAATTTTAATTTTAATTTTTTTTTGATAGGTGACTTAATTTTAAATATTAAATATCGTGATAATATTACAGAAATAATGTCTTGTCATGCAATATATTCTTTTTGACTGGTTTACTGTAATAAGTCATAGACATGCACGTTGGAGATCATCATTTTGAGATTGAACTTTTGACTAATTATTAGTTGTCTTAATTTGATTATCTAATCCATTTTTTGTCATATTTAATCATTTTTTCTTTTTTTTCTTGGACTCCTCATATTTCCATTTATACTGGATTTTTTTGATGGGACAACATCATTTGTTTTCGGTGTTATCGTCGAAGCATATCATTAAACCTTGGAAAAATTTAATTATTTCGCGTAATTAAAATTCTGTTGGTAGGGTTGTGATTGTAGAGTTTTAGTACTCTTACTCGAGGGAAGATTTTACATGACTTCATATCAAATTTCAAATTTATGATCTCATGTATTATTCACAATTCACTTTCTCATTATGTTAAATCGAGTGAAAAATTGATAATACCTATTTTACGGGTAAAAACTTAATAATTTTATTCTGTAACAAAAAGTAAGATACACATACTAAATGGCTTGAGCCCTCTGTTTCCACACAATAGACTTCCATTTTTTTGGTGAATCGAGTCAAGTTAAACTCTTTTTTGGGATGCAAGCTCTCCTAACACTCATTTCTTCTTTTATTATATTTACATTAGAGACCTTGTTTAAACTATTTATCATATGAACTAACTCATTCTTAGGGGCAGGGTATTTTTTTTTTTTTTTTTTTGATAAACCTTATGGGTACGATGATGTATTTAACCTCAAGGCGCACATGAGTTGGTAAGGAGCTCTCTTGACTTAAGTGAGATTGAGGATTCGAACCTCAAATCATATATGCAGCTGTTTAAAATTTGGGAATAGAGTTTCCTTTTGCGGGAGACCAACCCAACGTGATAATGATAAAAAAAAAAAAAAAAAAAAAAAAGAAGATATTGATGATGTATTTATATGTTTTTGGGTGCACCAAAAACTTTCTATAATCTCAGCCTTGCAGGGCCTCAAATTAGGTCCAATCTATTTATCTTATAAAAAAATAAGCCCAAAATAGGGCCTCAAATTAGGTCCAAATCATTTATCTTATAAAAAAAAAGCCCAAATTTATTTTGGGCTAAAAAGAATCAGCCCAAGAAAGATTACAAGTTCTGCAACTAATACAGAGAAAATATTCCTAACATGATGAGATTATTTATGTAAAATAAAAATTATTTGCTTCAATAAAAAATAAAAATAAAAAAATTTACAAATGAAAAATTATATTTAACAGTGCAACCCATTTATTTAAATATATATATATATGCAAAATATTATTTCCTTGTTTAGTAACATAAAAACATAAATTGAAATAATATATATATATATATATAATATATATATAAATATATATATATATATATATATATAATGATGTTATACAACCCAGCAGCTTGAGGGAGTTGGTAAGTGGACTCCTAAAGTTTCTCCCCAGGGGGATGGTCGAGGGTTCGAATCCCCAGCTTAAAAAGCTCTAGGCCAGACCCTCACCCTCGAGTAAGAATTGGACTCTACGAGCGCACCCCAGGTCGAATCCGGATTAGTCGGGTCGGATACCGGATGCGTAAGGAAAAAAAAATGATGTTATACATGAGGTCATTCACTACAACTATAATATATATATATATATATATATATATATATATATATATATATATATATTTTAATCAAAATGTACACAAAAAAGTATAAGGTATTTGGTACAAAGTCTTCTCAAGATGAAAGATTAAAATAGTATGGTAGAATTATTATTATTATTTGTGCTGAAAGATTAGTGGATAGATGTTTGGGAGGAGGTATGACTTCAGTCCCAATTCTTCTTTTTCAAGTCAGTATTTCACAATCTCTATTCCCTCTGTTTGCTGCCCTATTGTCAACCCATGGCCCATCATCTGATTCTCCATGACACTTTCAACAGTAATCATGTTTATCAATCATGTTTATATTTATTTATTTATATATATTTATATAGCATTAGTTAAAGTACGATTAAATAAAGACTCCCCTCTCTCTAACCATGAGGTATGATGTACGTGATAATTGTTCATTCTTTTCTTTAACTATAAGTTTGAAAGTTTAAACTTTATATATGAGAACAAAACATATTTTGTAGTCGGTTATTTATCTCTAATAAAAGAGCACTCACAACGAAAATGATTAATCACTACTGTCTGTAGTGAATACCTATAGTTAGACTCTCTCTATATATATAACTTTAGTAAAGTACGATTAAACAAAGACTCCCCTCTCTCTAACCACGAGGTATGGTGTATGTAATGATTGTTCATCTCGTTCTTTAATTACAAGGTTGAGAGTTTAAACTTTGTATATGAGAATGAAACATATTTTGTAGTCAGTTATTTATCTCTAATAAAAGAACACTCACAACGAAAATGATTAATCACTATTGTATGTAGTGAATACCTATAATTAGACTCTCTCTCTCTCTATATATAACATTAGTAAAGTAAGATTAAACAAAGACTCCCTCTCTCTAACCACGAGGTATGGTGTACGTGATGATTGCTCACCTCGTTCTTTAACTATAAGATTAAGAGTTTAAATTTTGTATATTAGAATGAAACATATTTTGTAGTGAGTTATTTATCTCTAATAAGAGAGCACCCACAACGAAAATGGATTAATCACTATTATCTGTTCACAACGAAATGATTAACCGTATGTAGTGAATACCTATAATTAGACTCTCTCTCTCTATATATAACATTAGTAAAGTAAGATTAAACAAAGACTCCCTCTCTCTAACCACGAGGTATGGTGTACGTATGATATGCTCACCTCTTATATACTATAGATTAGAGTTTAAATTTTATATATTGGAATGAAACATATTTTGTAGTGAGTTATTTATCTCTAATAAAGAGAGCACCCACAAACGAAAATGGATTAATCACTATTATCTTGTAATACCTTTAGTAGACTCTCTCTCTATATATCATATATATATATATATATATATATATATATATATATATATATATATATTAGTTAAAGTAGGATTAAAACAAAGATCCCTTCTCTCTAACCACGAGGTATGGTGTACGTGATGATTAAGAGTTGAAACTTTTGTATATGAGAATGAAACATATTTTGTAGTCAATTATTTATCTCTAATAAGAGAGCACCCACAACGAAAGGAAATTAATCACCACTATTAGTAATGAATACCTTTAGTTAAACTCTCTCTCTCTCTCTCTATATATATATATATATTCTATTTTTGTGTGCTTATACTACATAGACTACAACCATCTTCCATATACTACTTCAAAGCTTGCACATTAAAAAATTTAACCATTTTTTCTAACAGAGACACTGTGATATAATATAACATAAAGTTGTATCATATATTTGATAAGTTTTGACTCTATCAATCTATTTCTATTTAAATTTAAATTGTGATTCGTAAATAAGAGTATAAAGATATTTGAATCATTTTTCAACATCTAAGATTTTGAAAATATTTGCCCGCGATAGGTAGGCATTTTCAAAGGAGAATTGAAAAAGATTGCATTAAAAACAAAATATAACATATATACATACACATACACATACACATACACACACACATACACACACACACACACACACACATATATATATATATACATATATGATTGTGATTAATTTATTTTTATTGTAGTTATTAGCAAATGATTTTAGGGCACATCAAAAGGTGGTTTCCACGAGGAATGAGAATTGCAATGGTGGAGTTTCCCTATAGATGAGATCTTGACTACCTTTTTTTTAGTTAGGCTTTGTTTTTTTGTTAATTTTGAAGCAAAAACTCGTGTTTCCAATATGTTGTACAATTCTGACCTTTTTTTTTTTTTTTTCCACTCAACTCGGGTCTCATCTTAACTCTTATATAGCGATCAGCAGAGTCCAACTTGACCTCACACTAGTTCTAATATGATAATCATAACGAGTGTCGAAACCATGGATCTCGTGTAACATTCAAAATGCGTTTTCTTATTATGTCAAGTCGGGGTTTAACTTTAATCTTCATTTCATCGTCAAATTAATGCTATAATAAGAACTTTAATTAGTGTTCTCTTTTCTTTTCTTCTTTTGTAATGATTTTTTTCCCCTTTTTGAAACATATATAAATGAATTTAGACTGAATTACGTAATTAATTTTGTATTCTTATTTCATTTTTCACGTTTGTTAGTACTACTATTATTTTCAATTATCAATATATATATATATATATATATATATATATATATATATATTTGTATTATGTATGTATATTATGCCTCGTTCATGCATGTGGTATGAGGAGCACAGATCAACAGTGAAAGGGAACAAGGGTTGAGATATTTGGATTCGCTATGGGCCATAAATATATACATACATATTACGATATTACAAAATTAAAAAAGGTAATGACAAAAAAATTATAAATTAAAAGAGAAAAATAAGATAAATGCACAGATTTTACGTAAAAATACTAAAAAAAAATTAAAAAAAACCCACGAATAGAGAGATATAAGGATTCACTATAATCGAAATTTAACAAGAGAATAAGGAATTTTATATCACGCTAAAAAAATCTAAAACCTTAAAATACAATTATATATTTATGAACTAGAGAAATGAGTTGGATGACCGAGTCCGTACCACAAAGCCTTGCTATCACCACATAATCCTAATTTTTCTCTCAAAATAAATTTTCACCAATCAAATCGTATCTTGAACTTTTCGAACCTATCCAAATAAAATTTGTGTTACAACCTCAAACAATATACATATATACACAAGAAGACATGATATATATATATATATATATATATATATATATATATATATTTATAAATAGTCATTGTATATGTTGATGAGATTATATCGACAAAAGTGGCATACAACTTTACTACTATATATATCTATATATATATATGTATAAATATCCATGCAAATGCGTTACAGAGCTTCAAGCAGCAGCAGCATGGTACTAAAGTGAACAGCTTACACGTGCTTTGTCCCAAACCACATTACATATTCTTCCGCGTAAACATAACTACATAATATATATATATATATATATATATATATATATATATATATATATATATATATTTATATGCACCACGTTAAAATAATTGAAGGATGGAATGTTATATCTTCTGATACCTGTGAAACATAAATACGCGTAAAACATAAAATGAACGTGTAATAATATATAATAACAATTTTAGGTATTCATAGTCAATTCGATGTATCATAATTAATTTGAGGTATCTCTGAGGATAATACCAAATATTTGATTGTAGATGCTGCCAGAGCTGTTGCAAATAGCAACGGTCAAGGCGGTCACCAATAGCGATGAATTCATTGTATTGTAGCAAATAGTGACTTAAAATCGCAAAATGCTAGTTGCGACGGATTTAGCAATCGCAAATCTTGATTTTCCTGGTAATGTCTATAACATATCTCATAATTTTTAAATATTATTAATATTTTTTTTGGTATAGTAAGGACAATATCAAGTATTTGATTTTAGATGCTGCCAGAGTTGTCGCAAATCCGTCACAAATAGCAATGGATTCATTGTGCTGTCGCTAATAACTACTTAAAATTTTGTGATGGTCAAATATATCGCAAAACGCAAATCCGTCGCAAATCTTGATTTTTCCGATAGTGTGTATAACATATCTCATAATTTTTGAATGTTATTAATATACTAGTCAAAACATTATTATGGTACTAGAACCTACTAGAATAAAGTTGAATTCTATGTTCTTGATAAAAAATGCATAATTAAATTATAAAAGTGTAATAATTATTTTTAAATTAAGAAATATATCAAACAGCTAGGCTATATCTTGAAGTTCATGGATTCCATGCATGGAATTTCTGTAAAGCCATATGGATATTAAAGAAATTATAGTGAGAAAAATATGTACGAAACCGTGTGACCTCCTGATCACATATATCTCCATGCCCTACATTTCCAAGTCTCCAACAAAATTCACAAATGGGACACAGAATATGACTTCCTTTTAAAGTTTTATATATATATATATATATATATATATATATATATATATAAGTTGGAGGACAGATCGAATGTGAATCCATCTTGTCTTTTGAAATTCAGTTCGAACTTTCTAAATCTAGAAATAAGTGTTAATGCATGTTTATTTTTAAATTAATCAATACTTAAAGTAATTATTAGATAAAATATTTTAATATGACTGAAGAAAAAAGAATGGTGTTTTTTTTTCATAGCAAGATTGACATGTTGAAATACAGATAACGGGAAGAGTAAATAATTAATTAGGTGTGCAAATCAGCGAGTGAGATTAGTCTGGGCGTGAAATGGCTTGAAGGTGCCGCCCCTCGGTGACGGGACCCACCCAAAACACTCATGCGATAAGGAAAAAAAAAAATTAGGTGTGCAAAACGTTGGTCGTCAATATATATTTTGGTTTAATTTTTTAAAATTAAGTAATTATATGTATGTATATACATTGATATATATAACGTATATACATATATATATATATATATATATATATATATATATTCTTGTCATGCAATATTCTTTTTTGCTGGTTTACTGTACTAAGTCATAGACATGCACGTTGGAGATCATCATTTTGAAATTGAAATTTTGACTAATTATTAGTTGTTATTAGTTGTCTTAATTTGATTATCTGATCGATTCTACTCTTAATTACTCGGAAGAAGACGTTAGATTAACTCTTACATGAAACTCACTCATAATGAATATCAAACTTATGTGACTTTATGTATGATATACAATACGTTTTCTTATTATACTAAATTGATTGAAAATTTAATATTACATATTTTACGAGTAAAAAATTAATATTTTTATTCAATAATAAAAATTAAATTACATCTAATTAGGATATAAACATACTTGACTGCCTAAGCCCTCCATTTTTTCCACACAATAAATTTCCATTTTTTTCAAATTTTCTTTCTTCTAAAATTGGATTGGATTAAACTAATTATATTAAATAAATAAATAATATGTGTCCTATAATATTGTTTTTCTTTTTCTTTTTTTTTTTTACTTTTTTCTTTTCTATAGGTGAACTGATTTTTGTTTCTTGTGTATCAAAAGGTCCACACGCATAGAAAAGAATATATATATATATATATATATATATATATATATATAGTATGTATATATATTCCTGCTTTTCTTATGATAAAAACTTAGGATCCCCCAAAAGTCAAATGTTAAAGTTGTCATTCCTGTGCAAGCGTGTACATGTGGAAAAAGAAAATTTATAATCCTAGCTGCTCAAAATTCTTTTATGCATATATATATATATATATGCAATATTGGTAAATTTGGTCCTGATAATTATGTCTTTATTATGATTTATCATTTATTTATTTATTTATTTATTTAGTATGTCTTCACAAAATTCATTTTTTTATTAGATCAATATAATTAATTTGTCCTAAATAATAAATTTTGTGAAGAAAAAGACTAAATACACTAGTCCGATACATATTAAGATCTACTAAATACACGTCATGCATGGTAGTAAACTTCAATATTTGACAAGTGCACTATATATATATATATATATATATATATATATATATATATATATATATATATATATATATTTATTATATATATATAATTGGTAAATTTAGTCATTAGTCTTTTAGTATATAAATTAATCACACTAATAACTAAAAGACTAATGACTAAATTTTCCAATTATATATATATATATATATATATAGTGCACTTGTCAAATATTGAAGTTTACTACCATGCATGACGTGTGATTCCAAAATTTATAATTAGCAAATTTGTGCTAAATTTTCAATCTTTTATATATATACACATATATAATAGGTTATGGTGATATATATATATATATATATATATATTATCATCAATGTATATATATATATATTCGTACATTATACATCAAAGTGGTTGATAGTAAGAAATATTGGAGAACAGAAAAATAATAGTCATTGAAATGATTTGTTAAAAATGGTTTTTTTTTTTAAAAAAAAATTTAATTCGGCGCTGTTTTGGCGTTTCGTATATGATTAGTTAAGAAAGGGTCGTTCTCTTGCTTAGCTGAGTTTAGACTTTCGATTGGATACCATTACTAGCTCTTTTCTTTCTTTATTCTCACAAAATAATATATATATATATATATATATATATATATATAACATTTTTTGCATCTAATATATCTTGAACTCATAAATGAAACTGCTGTCAATGAATGAAATCGTCTTATAGCTATGAAGACAGTCTTTTTATATAATTTATATATATATATATATATTAAAATATTATACCTAATTGTGCACTAATGTAAAGTTAAATATAACCTTTTTACCGTAAAGTTTGCACCTAATGGAGCATTAGTAATTTTATAAAAAAAAGAATCAATTGTAAGGTTGAATCTAATTAATTAGTAAAAGAAATTATAGGGTTTTCATTCATATTTCCTAAGATTAAACCGGTCAAAGAATGGATAGAATTTTGGTTCAACTATGAATAAATATGACAATAATGCTAATCAACGACTAATCTTGATCATCTTAAATAGTAATAAATAAATCTAATGCAATAAACGATAAATATTTATAACAAGGATTAGACGCAATTAAAACAGAATTCAAGTAATAACTTTAGAAGTGCAATTTTGGCAACAAATTCTCATGTACTTAATAATGAGTGTGTAATATATATCTCGTGTAACATTGTAAGTATTCAAGACTGTGATATGAAATATAAATATTATAAGCGTGGATGTTTATTCTTAACTCAAAAAATTGTTTTAGTACATCAATAATCATACTAAATAATTGATTGTAAGTATCATAAGTCCATAATTACGATACAAACTCGTGGGCCTGGATCGGGAAAGAGAGAGTGAAAGATGTATCCTATAATATAAAGAGAAAAAACTGAAAAATGTAAAGTGTTCAACTACTTCCACCCTAACTATGTTGGACCAAATTGACATAAGGCAAAAAAGAAAATGAGGGAACAAAAAAAAATCATATTAATGTGTTAAGAATTTGTCACTATCTTTTGGTTTTTTTTGGGGCTTCAATTTTGAAATTCTCAATTAACTCGTTCCACACGAGCCAGCGGTTTCTCACCCAACTTTGATCCCATTAATTTCTAATTTCCCCTAGAAAATTTAAGTATTTGTAAAATATATAATACGAAAGAAAATTAAATTATTATAATAAACCGTTTAATCATATTGTTTATTCTAACACGCTTCAAAGTAAAACTCTAACTTAATAATCCTTCAAAAAAATCTCTTAAACAAAAAAAAAAAAAAAAAAAAAAAAAAATCTTAATAGTGAATAATTAGGGAGTCATTATCAAATAATCGCCACGTCAGAGACTAGTCAGTATGGGTAGTTGAAAGAATATGCTGTCTGAAATGTGGCTGCATCTGAATCGTCTCAATTCCTCGGTAAATAGTCGGTATTTATTTTTCCTAATTTTGCTGTAGCCAACTTTTTAATTTAAATAGCCACGTGTCATTCTTTTTTTTCATAGATATAGATATAATATAGCCTCCCAAAATAACAACGTATCATTTAATTAATTTATCATTGTGCCAAATAAATTTGGTCCTGCAAATTCTAGTTACATATTGTTTTCAATTTTCTTTTTTTCTTTTTTTTTTTCTATACTTTTACATAATAAAAACTTCATATTGAATCTTATATAGTATTCAAAATGAGAATCGAATAAAAGATCTCGTGTTACACTTATAAAGATTGACTCTTACTCGACAAAAAATCTCATCTTGAATTTTATATGGTGTTCAAGATGAGAATCGAATAAAAAAGATCTTGTATTACACCTATAAAGATTGACTCTTACTCGATAAAAACTCTCATCTTGAATCTTATATAGTGTTTAGACCCAAAATTTATAGATATATCATTTATGATTATATTTTAATTATTTAATCATATAAGATCTTTAAAGATTTTTAGAATAAATTACAATATTTCCAAATTATTTACTTTAAGAATATAGAAAGTACTATATCCTTGCAATAGACATTTATAAATAGTAGAAGGGGTCTTCAAGACACACGTAAGTGAAATTCTATCTCCGAAACTCTAGCTCTCTCTCACTTTTTCTGTCTTTTTACTTTTTACCTACAATTTCCGACTTAAGTATCGAACGAGCTTTTTGGGAAGTAATCTCATTTGATTTTTCTTTTGACACGTAATTGATTTCGACTTAAGTATCATAGTATTTCAAGTCTTCACTTGCAATTCATATAAGAGATTTGAAATTGTGATTCACGAGGGAATTATAGGTCTTCCTCTTTTGGAAACTATACATTTATTTCACAAAGTTGTACATATATTCTCCGATCCAATGTCGCCAAGTCAAGATGATTTCTAGAACATTTGGCCATATTCCACATGTTTTGGCTTCATCAATTGATTATATTTATATCCAAAACCAGAATCATCTACTACTAATATTAATAGTATGTAATTAATATTAATAGTGTTTTAAACAATTCCAATTTGTAGTTCTAAGCATTACATTATCCTCAATAATATATTGTTTAAATTAAGAATTACATGTCTCCATAAGTATGAACAAAATCACAAATATATATATATATATATATATATATATATATATATATATATGTATGTATGTATGTATGTATATTTTAAGGGGAAAAAATCCACTTGATGATCACTACTCAGTTAATATCTAAGTATACTAAATTTCTTGGGGACATTTGACAATAAATTGGTCCACTTTTTCGACTGCCTAATATCTTGTTTTTCCTTGTAATTGGATTCGTTTATATCCTTCTATAGTCATACCTAATTTGACAAATGTTTTCTTTACCATAATCATTAATTCTTAAAATACTACGTTAATCTTCTATATAATAAGAAAATTACATGTCTTAATTATATATATATATATAGTTTGTTAAGTAGATAACATAAAAGCAACTTCACTATGTCATATATAATTAAGTTACAAAATAGTTCATCTTTAAACATATTTTCAAATTGAGATGGCATATATATATATATATATATATATATATATATATATATATGTATATATAATTATATAAAAAGAGTAGTCAAATAACGAGGAAATTTTAGATGATTACGAGTTACATTTATGGTTTCTATCTATAGTCGAAAGTTAATAATTAGTGATTTGTCTTCGTATTTATAAAGAATGAATACATTGTTTTATTAGAACCGATAGTTTATAAAATTGTTGCTTATATACATGCCTTTGTAAAACTTTTATACATGTTTAATCTCGGGTTTAAATAAATGAAAAAATAAAGAAAATATTTGATGTTACTATAATTCGTGTATTGATATTTTTTATATTTGTGTTTCTAGAACAATATACACACGTATATATATATATATATGATCAAGATTAGTTAGGTCAAGTCATTAATCCTCTTTTAGTTATTTTTATCATTTTTCTTAAATGCTAACCAATGTTGAAAAAGGTGACTTTTTACCTATAAACTGCTAAAGACATTGGAAATGGCTTGCAAAATTAAGTAGAAAGAAGACATGAGTCAACAATTGACAAAGAAGAAAAAAGAAAAAGAGAAAAGATAATATACCTTTTTTTTTTTTTTTTTTTTTGATGAATAAAAAGATGATATACCTATATATACATATAATATATATATATAATATGTATATATATAGCCACGTCATGTAGTTTTCTCTATGAATGATGTCATTCTAGAGTTTTATTACGTCTGATGATGTCATGCTGCTGAAAAAATGAATCAAACTCCCGGGCTTTTTTCTTGATTCTTTATATATATATATATATATTGTCTCCCTTTGTACCCA
>JAHSUH010000698.1:0-302500 GCA_025388415.1 Cynanchum wilfordii | reverse complement strand
ATATATATATATATATATGTATTTCAACTGCGTGGAATGCAGCTTGTTGTTGAGGGAGAGAGTCTGAATTCTTGGAACGCATTCACAAGATGAATTTCAAAGGAGTCTCTTTCGTGGCTATATATATATTTCTGTTTGGAAATCAAATCATTCATGTATTTTAATTAATTAGTTAAACATCTTATTATTGCTAGATGATTCATCACAATGAATATTAATTAATTAGTATTATCAAAGAAATTTTCAGAGGACTTTGTAAGTAATAATGGAGAGAGTATACATATATGTATATATAGTCAATTAACCATTGACTAAAATATTACAAACATCCCTATTGGCCAATTTTGTATTAGGTTTAATCACATTCAACCATTCACCTAACATAATTTATGTGAAGGAATAAACTTAATTGTCAACAAAGTTTACAAAGCGCATTGTGAATGTTACAAGAGATTTAATTTCGATACTTGATGTGGGCTCAATTTGGGCCAAATTTAGATTAGTCGGAGTCGTAATAGTTTCGAAAAAACAAAGTTTACAAGTTTAAAATACATTATTAAGCATAGTGATCTCATAGATAAGCGATGTGAGACAATTTTTTCACGATAAATATATATATATATATATTTGATATCATCATAATTTTATATGGTGAGAAAATTAAATTTTGGATTGAAATTTGGACAAAGAAAAGAAATGGGAACAAAGGGAGTAATAATTATATAACTAAATGGATTAGTGGGAACAGGACGACCCTTTGTCTTTTGGTTTCTTGAAGTCTGCCATTGACACTGTTTGACCGATGAACTGTGGACAAAAACACTTTTTTATATATATATATATATATTTCTATGTTTGTATATGCTTTTAAGTAATATTAATGTAGTAAGGCATCCAATTTGAGCGATTTGTAAATATTATATCAAAATTTTAAGTTCAATATATTTATTAATTTTTTTCAAGTAAAGCATTAGACTCGAGAATGATTCGTTTAACAATAACACTGAATACAAGATATTAGATACTATAATATATATATATATATATATATATATATATATATATAAAAATAAATAGCAGTGTATATAGTGTGATGTTTTCCAATATCAAACCCGGCTATGTATTCATGTGCGGAAGTCCACTGGCTGCATGCAGCCACACACACAGAGAGTCACGTACTGTTTGACTTATGTGGTGTTTTCACTTGATCACATTCGTACTATAAAAAAAAAAAATACTATTGCAAATTGGTTCATTAATTATTTCCTGCCTCAGATAAGTCTTTTGAATATAGTTATTTTATTAATTATAACTTATCATAAATTAATATATATATATATATATATATGTGTGTGTGTGTGTGTGTGTGTGTAAAATGTCTAGACAAATTAAGATGTTTAATATAAAGTCTTAATTAAGATTGACCAATTTGTAATAATATTCTAATTTTACCATACTGTAGACTTTCTTGTTTTTTCTTGCATTATTAATATTCCTTGGTTAAATTAATCATGATATAATCTCTTACATATATATATATATATATATATATATATATATATATATATATATATAATATTTATATATATATACACGAGGAAATTAATTCCCTTTCTATGTAGACAATGTCCATTATTATTATTCTCGTTTTAAGAATTTTTTTTTCCTTTAAACACGATTCGAATGGATCCCAACTGTAGACTGTGGCTTTAAATCATGTTTATATATATATGTAATAATTCTTATTCGAGTCGTGCTTATACTAGAGATAAATTTTAATCTCAATTTTTAAACAATCACATACATAAATATAAATTCTCGAAAAAATTTCTTACCAAAACACACACTTGTTAATATTATTTTAGTAGTGGTTGCTAGTTCTATATTCTCATCCACAGAGAAAAAGAATTATATAAGACTTAAAAGAATGGTAGTGGGAAAGTGTTGTGGAAGTGGGTAGAATATGTAGTCTGCAGTCTTCTGCAGGTTCCTCCTGTAATGCACCCAAGCAGTCAGTGTGTATCTATATATATATATATATATATATGTATACTCAGTCAATATATTGGTCAAAAGGAATTCTCTAAATCTGCATTTACACTAAGGGAATGAATATTTATTTCCTTTTAAGTAATTTTTTTCTAGAACATTGTAACTATTACGATTCCGATAAATTCAAATTCGATCCGAATTATGTTTATAGAGTCTTAACTCTTACTCAAGGAAAAGTTTCACCATGACTTTTATATAGCGCTTACAAAAAGTGTTGAATCATCCACCTCATAGTATTTACAATGCAATTAAGGCTTCCTTTTTCTACAAATAACCCTTTTTATACGGAAGGTTTACCCTACATGCCAATACAATATTTAATCTTCAAGTCTTGGTTACATATTCTTGGTATTTTCAATGATAGAAAATATATATATATATATATATTATAAAATTATTTTCTGAGTGATATAATACATCTTTTATAATATTATTAAATGTAAACATTATAAAAAAAAGATAAATTTTAAAATATTATGAATTTTAAAAACATTTATAGAGTTAACCCTAAGGCGTAGGTGAGCCTCTCCTAGCTTAAATGAGATTGGACTCTCACTCATGTATGCAGTTATTTAAAATTTGGGGTCGGAGCTTCCTCCTACAAGAGACCAACCCGACTCGAACGAGAATTAGTCTAGATATAAATTTGGCTTAAAGGTAAAAAAAAAAGCTTTAATAATCATTGAGTTTAATACTAATTTATTAATTATTTTCAAAACCCTTAATTTATTTTGATAATTAATTTTGTAGTAAGTAAAGTCAGAAGAGAAGTCACCTACTAATAGTATTTATTTACTATGAAATTGAAATGAATTATGGAGGTTATATATATATATATATATATATATATATATATATATATTATGTGTGTATATGTAGCTATCAAGTGATATTAATTTAGTAATTAATACTAAAGAACTTTCCAAATAAAGTAGTTGAGTCTTTCAATTTTAGAAGTTTTTTCATTGAAAAAAAAAAAAAAAAAAAACTTATTTAGTTAAACCAAAATCAAACTCAAAGAATTTGAATCTTTTTATTCTTTGTTAATTCCTTATATCTAAATCTTGGAGTTGATAGATTTTTTTTTAAGTCATTCTTTTGAGTTTGATAATTTAGACAAAACAATCTTATCCTATGTAATAAAGAATTATGAGGTTCTAGATTTAGGACAATAATTCTATGGTTTAATATATATATATTACTATATAACACTCTAAATTTTCCTAAAAAATTATGTATAAAATAATGAAGTAAATATCTATATATATATATATATACTATTGCAAAGCCTTAATTTAACATACATTGTTAAGGCTACACAAAATCACACATAATAATAAGTGTCATATAAGAATCAAGATGAAACTTTCTCTCGAACAAAAATTAGACTCAAACACCAGATACGACAAAGTTATATGACAGTCAAGGTGAAACCTTCCCTTAGCAACACGATTCAAACAAAATCTAAATTAATCAAAGTAATAGTTTCAAACCGAATAACGCTTTACGATAATCAAACTAGGCGTTTAATAACATTGTATCACATATTAAGTGTATCCCACGATTTTAAAACGCATGAAGTAAAAGACTTCAAACCTTGCTTAGCGAAGTGTGAACTTAATTAGCCACATATTACATAAAGGAAAAAGAAAGAAATAGGATTCATCTAACCAAAAAACCAAAGTACTAAAACAGCTTAAAAAGTCATATAGAATTTGGTTTTGCCCCAAATAAAAAAACTGGATTATAAGTTTTAGGCTAATCTTCCTCTCTAACCATATTCAACTATAAAGGTTAGACATGAGAGTAGCAAATTCAGCCCATGAAGGAAAACTCAAAAGAAACTAGGTCAAGTATAAGTATATCAAGAACCCAAAAAGAAATGCACAAAATGTACATTAAGTTACAAAGAAATGCAGAATGAATGCCCATTTTCTAGCAACTCTGATACATGAAAAATTGCCCCTTGTCTGCAATCCTGTAGCCATTTTTTTTCATGAGCAAAGCTGAGAGATGTCCACGAATAGTACTCAACCATGTTCTTGCTATTATATGCTAATCTGGAAAAAAAGAGAACAAAAATTTCCAGCTTTGTAGAGGAAAGAGAGTGAGTGAGTACCAAAAATTACTTCAAGGACAATTGTTGACTGGAACTACCCAACTTTCCTTGTGAATCCAGTTCAGCAGCTTCCTCACTTTTGTCCATAGCTTTCTTGGCAAGCTCATATCCAGCAAAATTCATGGCACCTAGAGGAGCAATCCAAAAGAACCTGGGTACAGCTCCTTTGAATAATCCGAGGGGTCCTTCACGGCGAATGATAGAGTAGGCTACCATTGATAATGAAAGGGTTCTTCCCTGTGCAGTCATCATCCGAGTCTTGATCACATCGAATGGTGTTGTCAAAACAGCTGCTAATCCTCCAGATAATGCCCCAACTGCAATTGTTTCCCAAGGTTCAAGCTCACGACCAACAAGCTTCTGCATAGCCTAAAAACCACCAAAAAAGGAAAAAAAGGCAGGCAATATTGTATTATGTCATACGAATAGTCTAAGAATTTTTCTCATTTTCTTGTGAATTTTTTCTTTTCGAGGTCAGAATGTCTACAATAATTACACAATAATAATACTGATTAGCACATTACGAGGAGAAAAGACTTTATCGGCAGGATAAATTCTAACCTTTTTTGATTCAGCATACAGGCCCATCCCGGCAACATAAAATGGGACTTCCCTAAAGAGAGTGGCACCAGTGCCACGGAAAAAGCCCTTAAGGCCATCTTGTTGCCAAGTACCAACGATTGCTTCCCCAACATTATCAAATAATCCAGCCTGTAATCTTTGCTTTAGTACCTCACATGGTATCCTCACTGCTGTTCCAAGGAATGTGCTACAAAAAGACGCAACAGATTGAACCTAACATCAAGGCAGCAGAAAAATTGAACTTGTTAATGTCAAAATAACATCAGGTCCTTGTATTCTTGTTGCAATATTACATTACATAATAATGTCCTCCCTAAAGTTGTCATGTTTTTAGCCAGTTAACACAAGTACTATTCCAAACAAGAAGCATCAGGATAGTATAGAGACTTCCAAAAACTTTATGTCCTACTTATTCACCAGGGAGAAAAGCATGTATTCAGATATATTTACATATACAGTATCATCCACAATTAAGAAATACCTGTAATTCTGGAAGCGTTGGAGCAACATTTATCAGTAGAAGCCTGCTAGCTTCATAAATCCCAGTCCTCAAACCATGACTGTAGTTCAAAATAAACTAATTGTGAGGCTGAAGTATATATATATCAATACCATAAAACTAAGCAAGAATTACTAAAAACTATTCTTTAAATAACAAGAAACAAACCTTGAAAATTGTCCAAGAATTGCTGGAATTGAGCCTCGGTACAATCCACGAGCTCCAAGTTCGGGAAGCTTAGCCAAGATTTCAGGAAAGCTAAGTGTTGATGCTTGTACTCTAGTCTGCAGGAAGTTAAATAGATGTAAGAAGTATGTTTTCTTGCAAAGAAGAGATAAAAGTGTCAAAACTTAAAAATATCAATCTAATCTTGCAAGAAAAACTACATCAGAGAACGAAACTAGTGAGCTTCCAAAAATAATAATAGTACATACACACAATAGAAAAACGAAAAATAGTGGAAAAAAATCTTCAAAGGCATGATGTACTACAATGCAGCTTAATTCTTTGATAATAAATTATTTGAGTATGCACAATCTCTATATCCCTCTTCACTGCATCAACTGTTCTTAAATACTTTATCTGTTTCGTTTAGATAAAAATCAAGATTTGAATATCCTCTCTTTATTGGCTGGCTACTGCATAAACTTTTAAGACATAACATCTTAACAAACTTACTGCTAGAACTTCAACAAAATTGTAAAATACGCCACTGCCATGCATGATATCTCGTATAAAATAGACTCATTTAGCTAATATTCCATTTTTTTGTCCCCCTTTTTTGAGTTAACGTTTATACACAGTCAGCAAGTTAAGTACTTGGCGGAGGCAGCTCTGCAAGATTTCTATATCCTCGATCTAATCAAAGACTGGGAAAACGATGATACAGAATCAAGTTGCAAATGAAATCATTTTACATACAGAAAAGGGGGTCAAGGGGAAGGGGGCATGTTATGCACACCCACTCATGGTCAAGATGAAGCATTCTATCAAGGGGGATGCCAACAGCTTTTTAAGTTTGAGGCAAAATAAAACCATTACCATACTAATTCCACAGCTAAGACAAACCTTAATTGTGTCAACAGGGTGCATCAATGATGTGGACAATGCACATGCCAAGCCTCCTGCTAATGCTGACTTGAGAACACTTCCAGCAGGTATTTCAACTGGCGGCGGAACAGCAACTACAGTTGCAGCTTCAAACCAAATGCTCCTATAATTTTATGCAAGTAAAATCCATTATAAACAGCAGGTTGGAAAATTAGAAATCCACAGAACTTATGTCATATTTAGAAACCATATACTATACAAACGGACCAGAAATAAAAATTCATTTACCTAGAAAAATTATAAATTTTAAAAAGAAAAGAGCCAAAAAAAAAATAAATAAAATAAACAGTCAATGTGAATTTCAACTCAAGCTAACTATATGGAAAATGCTTTCTCTTTATCATTCACAATTATGCTTTAAAAGATTGAAAACTTTGCAACTTATGCTACAGAAGAGATTAAAAGGAACATCCATAAGGAGATTTCATAATCTTCCAGATAAAATTGTTTATTATGTCCTCCCCAGCCACAATATGAAGGATCAAAAATTTGGACCAAAAAAAAATGATTATCCTTTCCAAAGAAAGATATTTGGAAATGTACTATGAAGTATCAGAGCAAACTATCAGCTGTCACCATTCACTTGCTTCATCTTTAAATGAAAGAGAATTATCAAGAGAATTTTAAGAAATGACATCTGAAACTTTCCCAGTAACAAAAGAAGAATAAACATTGAAATTAGTAACCCTTTTCACCTTGCATCTTCTTGAAGCCGATCTGATGGAAGCAGAAGCATAAAGTTACGAAAATGTCCATAAGAAATAGATTCTTCAGTATCAGCATTCAGAAAACGCATCATAGCAATAGCATTATCTTCATTTGATGGAAGTCCCGCATTCTTCAATGATGCCAAAATTTCACTTTTCTGCAGGGTTCCAGACTTGCTCAAACAGAGACCAGTATAGGCTCGAAGAATGGTTGGTTCCTTCTGTTCCATCAAGGACAAGAACTGCTTCCAGCCAAATGATTTTGATAAAAGATGACTCCTAGTACGACGCATGAATTCACGGGCATATCTTCTTGGCAGCTTTCTTTTTCTCATAGCAACTTCTAGATCTTCCAAATTGACTTGGCCATCTCCATCTCTATCTAACTCCTCAAAAAACCTCCTTCCTGCAGGAATGTACTTAGATAAGTAATCTATGACAACCAACAACAAATAATAAACTGAGAATTCAGCATTGAAAAATGCACTAGTGCCAAAAACATATGCACATCTCTCTAGTGACATTAACCTAAAAGGTATTCAGTTTTTTCTTTTCACTTTTCTACCCTTTTAAATTAGGAATTACTGTAGCCTCTCTAGTGGCATCCAGTATCCCAATACCAGAATAACAATTTAGGGCCCATTATTTACAGGTTAACAGACCCCCTAAAAACACAACCATACAGATAACCTATTACCCATTGATAGGAGTGATTTAGACAAATAGTGACTTCAATCCATAACAAGAAGTTCAACCAAGTTTTTGTGTGACAACCGCAAAACCAAAACTTAGCATGAACCTTTGAACTGTTGGCTACATCTCCACAGTTGAGGTAATATATGCTATAAATGTAACAATGCATAGGTGAAATTTACACATGTGCTAACAAAGTAACAATACTGATTTCAAAAGGAAACTCATACAAATAGACAATTCAGGCTAAAACACATGCATACCTTCTGCTTCTGTATATCTGAAGAAGTCTTGGACAGAGAACAACTTTTTCTTGTCAGGATGGTCTTTTGAAGGTCGCCCTAAATGAGGTATAAGCTCAATCATTTCTGTCAATGAAACAGTAGACAAAGTCGATTTCAGCCGCTCAACATTGGACAAGGGAATGCTGAGTAATCCATTTGCTAACTTCTGTGCAGAGCTACCGCCATTATCTTCCTGATTTCCTGTACTATTATCACCAACATCACTCACTTCCTTGTCAGAAGATGTAACTTCAACAATACTTGCCGGCACACCTCCTACTCGAGCAAATTTCAAGTTTCCCAAAATCCCATTCACATCAGGTTTTTTCCCTTCAAATAGACTAGCAAGTGCCTTAATATGATCAAACTGATTGGTAGGAACTGTATCACAATCTGAATCCACAGCATTGCTTTCACTTTCAGGAACACGTGCATCAAACTTTTGAAGATTTTGAATGAATTGATCAAACACAAAACCAATAAAACACTCCAATGGGTAGTTTTTTCCTTCATTCTTATATAACCCTTCATCAGAAGAATCCACAGCAACTCTTCCACTAAATCCTTTCTCACTACCTTCAGAAGAAACATGCATTTTAGCACACGAATTTCCAATACCACAATTCTCATCAGAGACCTTCTGAGTCCGTTTTTTCCCACATTTAAAGGGCATTGGGATAGATTGAACAAAACCATTAACTATAAATGACCATGCCACTGCAAACTGCAAGCAATTCACACAAGCTCCTTCCTCTTTTCCAACATTTCTAGTAACCCCAGCCCCATCCTTCTCTTTCAAACCTTTCCTTCCCCCGTTTTCACCACTAATAGAAGCATTGTTAGCATTAACCCCAGATTTCTCTGAAAACATTCCCACAAACATCTTAATTGGTAATTTTATTAACGTTCCTTTCTTCTTTTCATCGCCAATTACATACTGTCCTCCACCTCCACTATTACTCTTCCTCCTCACATTCAACTCTGTCATAGTTTCTTGATTAACGAAATCAAGATCATTACCCTTTTTATTTTCACCAACATTTCTCGACTTTATATTAGGCCAACAATGCTCAAAATCCTTAGCAGCCTTTCTTATACTAGACTCTAATGGCGAGAAAGCACTTTTCACCGCTTGAATTGAATTCAGTAATGAATCCACAGGATCAGTCCCAGCCGCCACCATCACTCTACCTCTCCTCCACTATACTATATACACTCTCAAAATCCAATCTTGAACTCTAAACCGAAAACCAACAGGTCAAGAAACCAAGAGTCACACAACAGTTGACAAATTTCAACAACCCAAAAAAAATAAAAGAGAGAGAAACAAAAACAAAATGAAAGAAAATAAAAGAAAAAAACCCCAAATTTCAAGGAGGAAAAACAGTTTCGTCACCTTCTTCAGTGCAGTGGTTTGAGTGGATGATGAGAACTGTAAATATAAAACAGTACTGGTTGAAACGGGCGCTGTATATATATGGGTTTATCCTTATAAATACAGTAAAAATTTCAACTCTACCCAGTATACTTTCTTGATACGAATACTTGAGGCGAAAATTGCTATGGATAAAGAAAGATTTGAAAGCAAATTTGTAATCTTTCTGGGATTTGTTCCTGTCTGTTTCCTTTAATACCTGATAAATAAAAATTCCTTGATAGAATTTAGTGGCTGATAAAAATTGGGATTTGGGTTTTCTTGAAGTGCTTTTTTCCCTATAATTATTCTTGAAGCCAAATCTGAGGTCTGTGGGGGAAGATCAGAATTGATGATGATGATGATGATGAGAATGAGTGTCTGTTGAAGGAGTGAAGAGGTTTTTCTTTCCTCTTTTCATTTTAGTAGAAAGAATATTTGATATAATTTTTTAGATATGGAAAATATATTTATCTTTTTCTTCCTTGAAATTGAATGACAAAATTACCCCTACTGTTATAATGTGATTGGTTATATTAATGAGGATGTAAATGACATTTCCTTTTTTCTTTTAAAATCTTTACATGTCAAACCCTATTGGGAGAGGCTCTCTCCCTACACACTTTCTCCTTATATATTTCCTTAAAACGTATTATTTAGTAGATAATTCAAGACTCAAAAAAAAAAAAAAAAAAAAAAAAAAGAGAGAGAGAAATTTAGGGTTGCAAGTTTTGGATAATGAATAAAGAAAATGGAGAAAATGCTGAGTCATAGCCTTGCTAGAAGTAGGAAAGGCGACATTTGTTATCCTCAAAATTTGTACTATTTTGTTTAATGCAAACTTATGGTGGTTTGGGCATTTATTCTTTCAATTATAATAGCTTATCCAAACATGGCTTTGCAAGATTTTATTACTATATTATCTTTAATGATTGAGGTTAGTGAAAGTGATTTATAATTAAATAAAAATTAAATTAGTGAGGATAAAGAAATTATTTTAATTGGATAAGTATTTATTTTTGTTTTCTCACTCTAATTTAAATTTGTAAGTAATTGTGGACAATAAATTTTTGATAGCCATGGCCTTTGGGCTTCTTCTCTATATTTGATGATTTAATTTCTTTTTCTTTGAGGGTTTTTCCAAGGATCGTGGGTTTGATCTAATGCGCTCATTTTGAAACTATGGACAATCCAGTTTCTTTTACAAGGCATCCCGAAAACGTCCAAGGTCGAAATATGGCTTTCAAATTAAGTTTTGAATTAGTGGATGCTGCCAAAGGGAGTGGCGATGTCATGTGGCAGAGGCAAATGAAACTTTTGTACATTTTCGTTAATCTATGAATAGAATCTATACATCTCAATCGAAAAATAATCAAGAGAAAAAGAAAGAATCGGAACTGGTCGGTAGATTTCTCGAAACAAACGAAAGATGAAATATAAATATAAATTATGGATCAACTAAGCCCAACTGTTGGGGACTTTCTTAAAGATTGTAAATACCATAGAATAGGGGTTGATCCTATTAATGAAGATTCCGTAAATATTTCATAGAAAGTTCAACACAATTGGGATTTTTTAAGCTTGTGTCAAAGAGTATATAATTAAAAATATAATCGAAAATAATGTATCAAGATAATAATCCCCAGAATTTAGAATTTCTTTCTTTTGTTCTCAATATGACCTGTGCTTTAGTGACGCTCTCTTCTTTTATAATTAATTATATAATATTAAATTTAAAAATTTTCGATATAAATTATTTTAGTAATCAAATTTTAAATAAAAATACTTTAATGCGTTTATTTTGAATTTAAAAAAAAAAAAATCATGTTTAAAATTATTGTAAATAAAAATTACCTAAAGAAAACAGCAAAATGATGCTACTAAAACCTAATAAATTTAAATGCAGAAGCATGAAGAACAAAATGCACAATCAAATCTGTGCAGAGAAATTTAATCAATTCAGTTCTTGCTGCGAACTCCAACAGATTTCAAACTTTCCACTTCTCTAGAACGAGTGTAGGCATCGTGGATGCTCGGATCATGGAATCTCTTCTCCTGAATGTTACCCACTTTTCTGAGGAACGATTTGTTAACAAATTTGTCGGCAGAACCTACCACCACATCAGGATTATACACTTCCGGCATGGATTCCCTCTTCTTCTTCGTCAGATGAACTGCTGGAGAGTAAGCCACCTGTTGCCATAAGCTATGACCGGCGATTGCGACCACCACCGCCATGAATCCTCCTAGCACCATCACCGGTGCCCATTCCCCTGTCAGGTACTTCGCCTTTCCGTTATTTTGATGCTGATGTTCACCGGTGGTAGTTTCGGTGCCGAATTTTCTTGTGGAAGAGGATGAAAGTGATCTGTTTTGTGCATATGCTTGCAGCAGCATGGATTTCCTCCACTGCATTGCAGCCCTGTTCAAAGCCATTTTTTACAGATCAAATTAACAAAAACAAGCACATTTTGAATGTATTTGTGTTGATTATATATATATATATATATATATTTCTAGATCTAAAAAAGAAGTTATGATCAGATATATGAGACAATTGGCTTGTTTTTATGTGATCAAATATTCCTGGAAACAAGGTTTGGAAGACATGTACATGGTTTGCATCCATGTTTGGAGGATCTGCAGATTTCTCTTCTTTTTGAGAAATTACAGTTTTCTGGAGAGATTTTTGGATTGACCAGTTTATGATTTTGAGGCATTTGCGGGCACTTCAACAAACCTCCAACGTGACTGAAATACACTTTCTAAAAATATTGATATTTGAATGTCCTTCTTATTCCAAAAAAATATGTGTGAATATATTTGAATTTTCTTTATAAATTTCTTTTTTAAATGTACATGTGTTGTTTTATAATTTATCAGAATAAAAAATTTATTCTGAGTACAAATAAAATCTTTAAAATATTGTCAAATGAGTTGTGACCGAGATGGTGTTGCTTTAAAATATTGTCAAATGAAATGTTGAGATCGAATCGGGTCAACTCTATCAACCCAAGGTCCGATGTTGTAAACTAAAAAAAAATCTTTAAAATTTTGTATTATTTAAACAAAAAAAAAAAATCTGTAAAATATTTGTATTTCAGATGTTGAAGCTACTAATATCTGGCAAATTATTGTAAAATACAATTGTGAGTTAGTAAAAAATTCACAGAACTTTATTGAAATTTACAAGTTTAATACAATTATTTAACATTTAAGATCAAAACTTATCTTCACGAACTAAGTGTCTGCACAACTCAGAGAAACAAATCAATAGCACTTGTCAATCTAAAATGATTATTATGTTCAATCCAAGAAGGGGCAGATCATATAACCCTTTTTACAAGAGGTTCTGTTGCTCTACAGAGGTATCCTATATTCTCATGTTAAGGTGTGTTACAAATTTTTTTTTTTTTTTTTCAGCACTCTTTTTTCGCTGGATTCACAGAAGTTGGCAGAAGAAAAAAAAAAAAAAAAAAAGGGAAAAAACACTTTAGTCCTTTTGTTGCCTTTGGGCAAAGGTTTTCAATGCTTGTGGAGGTATCAATTGTACAGACAGGACATGCCAAAATCTTTAAAATGCAGATCCGCTGTTGTTCTTTTTGTTCCCAAGCAGTAAATCTTTTGCTTCGTTGATTTTAGAAGCAAGATAATGGCTACCACCAGCATCAGGATGATTTGCAACCATGACCTTCCTATGTGCTTCTCTGACTTTGTCTGGAGGTGCACTCTCTCTGTAAAAACAATTGAAAGTTAAAGATAAAGAACAATTTTTCACTCTTGGCAACATAGGATGTATAATATAAAAGCAGAAACAAAAGACCAAGAATATTCAAAATATGAAAGTTCTTCACATGAATGCTTCAGAATCAAGTTTAGATTTTCTACATTTAAGTTGGAGATGATTACTAACAAAGAACTAATTACAGACCTCTCTCTAGATAAATAATATAGAAATTTTCTGTACTAACCTAACACCAAGAATTAGAGAAGCTTCTCTCCTGGTCATTGTAGACTGAAAACCACCTTCATAAAATCTAAGCATTCTAGGTTTTGGTGGACGTGCTTTGAATGCATGCCAGGCATGGATGCTATACCTACCAGCCAAAGCTGCAGCTGCAACTGCAAGTCCAGCTAGAAATGGTGTAGCCTGGTACAAATTTAAAAGTTAATCTGCTGAAAACTAGTATTCTATTGTTAGTAATAAAAATGAGATAAAAAAAAGATCACTGAAATTGACAGACATCAAGAAGTTGGTCAATCTACCACTTGGTGAAGAACAAAACTCAATTAGTTTATATACGTCAAAAGCTAGGTTCAGAAAGAAGAATTCAAACCAAGTGTGTTCACAATATAAATAAACTGTAACAGAAGGTAGTAAATACATAAAACTCTTATCCATCTTCTGCACTCACATCTGCAACATGCATGAACCACATTGAGCTTTGCCCGTGATCAAACAACATTACTATCAGGTATGTGGGTTTAAACTGGATAAAGACCCATATAGACCCTGTGGTATAAATCCCCCAAGATACCAGGCTACCAGATCAAAACAGCACTTATGAACTACTTGAACTACTTTGGCTTTGCCCATGACCAAACAACAACAATATCAGGTATGTGGACTTAGACTCCAATAAAGACTCATCCAAGACCCTCTATTTTGGCTTCAGTTGGTGGTATGATGAAGGACCATAAAAACCCCACAAAGACATCAGGCTACCAGACCATTGACATTATCTCCACTGATTTCATTCCTCTCTCCCCTTGCCCCCTCCCAGTAGGGGTAGGGGACATAATACCCATAACCTCTCTGCTGCTCTACACTGTTCCCTCTTGTCCTACCACATCTTAATTCATGCCTATATGTCTATGATCCAATCAACTTATCTGAAGTTCTATTCTCAGAATGAGCAATCATAGACTTGCAATTTACCTAACCTCAATTTTTGAAACTGATAAACTAAAATAAAATTCTATCATTGTTTGTTCATATCATAAGCAATGAAGAACAGATTCAAATCTCCACATGCTTTCACTGACCAGATATAAGTGGTTTTACTACAACAAACAAATAACACTTGTTTTCGGATGCATACAACAAAAACACTAATCGTATGGAAATAACTTCAAATTTCTCAAAAGAATATTATTCCAAAGATATTAAGTGCAAAACAATCATATCCATTTCCCACTAAATATGAGAAAATGAAATCACTCAGATCTCTGTTCAAGAAAATACTAGCAACATACAAGAATCTGAATCAAACTAGTAAATCTTAACCAAATCTAATTACCATGTTTCTTCGACATCCCCAAAACCCTGGCTTCATAATTTTGCACAGCCACATAATAGAAAGTCATAAGACTGAAATTTCCCAAGCTGATAAACTACAGCCGCCGCCCAAAAAAATAAACAAATAATCCAGTACAGAAGCATTCAATTCATCCTCATCAACAAAAGTACAGCACAAATTAAAGCTCCAAAAGAATAAAACAGAAATAACCATGACACAAAAAATGTAAGCTGGAATCAAATATATTCATTAACTATAAAAGGTTTTGGCATTACCATTTTTGTGGACTGGAATCAGAGCTGAGTTTTGCAAGCATCAATGGTGATTTAGATCAGAGTTGAGACGAGGGATCGAATGTTCTTCAATGTCGGCTATGCGCTGTTTTATTTGGTAAGGAAGATCGAAGATGTCGTATTTTTATTTCCTCTAAAATTGTAGAGTATAATTGCATATTCAGTTATTATTTAAAAAATAATAATAATAAAAATGATTTTGTTTAAAAAAGTTTGTCTTGACTTGTTGCAACACTTCATGAATATGCCAAAAAAAAAAAAAAAAAAATTTTTTTTTTTTTTTGTTTTGATAAGTAAAAAGCTAATTTACTTAAATAGGGAAAATACCAGAGAATAATTTACACATCGGAATCGGACGCAGCGGAGCACAAGAGAACTCTTGAAGTCCCATCAAGACAAGAGTGGATCCACATACTTACAACATCTGGGGTATCTTGTAAAATTCTTGAGTTGAGAAGTGGAGGACAGACAAGTGTAGTCCTCAAGTCCCTATGTAGAACTCCATGAAGGGGATCCGCCGTTCCAAGCCGGCCTCGGTTCATTTTCTTTTTTTGATAATTAAATAAAGAAAATATCGGATCGAGACAAGCCCAAAAGCCCTCGAGAGGTCCATGACGAAAAAGAATCGGCGGAGAAATACAAAGATTCGAGCCCAACATCAAAATAGGGGTGAGGGGGAAAAAAAAAAAAAAAAAAAAAAAAAAAAAATAATATATATCTTGACATTTATATATTTGATTATTTATTTTAATAATAATCGAAAAGTAGATATTTATTTTTACGTGACTTTCTAAAATAATCAAAAATTTTCAAAAATTTTACTAAAATTAAAAATTTGAGAGAACAAAACCTGCAAAGTTTTTTTGTCAACATTTTTTATAATTAAATCGAAAAAATATCAAAGAATATCCAAACGGACGATTAGATATTTATTTTTTAAGTAACTAAAATAATAATAAAAAATTTCAAAAATTTTACTTAGATTAAAAATTTGAGTAGAAAAAACCTGCAAAGTTTGGTTTTGCAGACAACAATTTTCCCCTCATAGTTTGTATCCAAAACTATTATTTTGACTAATTTATATTTAATGCTATTGTAAATCAATGACTTACATAGTTTATTTAGAATAAAAGTTCGAGTGATGTTTTTCTTTTTCCCGAGTAACAACAACATTTGAAATTATCAAACAAATGTGAATGTTATTATAAATTACATATAAATTACACAATCTGCATAGAGAATCACAAATCACTCTCCCAAAGAAGAAAAAAAAAAAAACCACCAAGATTTCTGAAGTAAATAATAATGAATGAACATCATCACTACCAAAATTATGCTGAAAAAAGTGTGTACTTTTTGGCCATATTGCATTAGTAATGCCCTTTAATCTCCATCTTAGGTGGAACAGAGTGCCTTCTAGAAGGAGTCGGAGGCGAGCCAGAGAAAGACAGCCTCTTCTTGGTAGAAGTAGCTACTGATCTTCTTCTTTCAGGTGTTACATTATTTTCCAAAGTTAAAGAACAAGACAATCTCGACTTGGCTTTTGCAGATTTTGTAGGTGTCATGTAACCGGGAACTGAAGTCGAGCAGCTAGCTAGACTATCATCATCTCTAACTGATGATGATCCCGCGATACTATGCCTCCTGTGATGGTGCTGGTGCTGGTGTTGGTCTGATTGTACACTACACATGCTTTGTAAATCCTCATCTGTACCAACATTACTTCCCTTTATACTTTGTGACCTTAGTTTTCTTCCTGCTCCTGTTGACAATGTTCGTGCAGTTGAGCGAGGTGTTGAAGGAGATTGTCGACTTGGAGGGCGACCTTTTCTTGAAACAGATGGCGAAGAAAGCTTATTGTTATCATTGTTAGGCTCTTTTTCAGTAGCTGGTTTGAGTTCTTCCCATGGCCGGGAAGCCATCCAACGTTCCAACCAACTCCAACCCCAGTGAGGATTGTTTGAATCCATAAATGTCTGATTTGTATATTTAGGAGTGTTCCTCCAAGATTGCTGTTATGCATATTGTTTCAGTTCAGTTTCAGGCTCAAAATTTTGCAGTGACATAAAATGGATGGAAAAAAAAAAAAAAACATTTCCAGACTGCACACAAACAAGACAACCTAGACTGCTGCTAATGTATACAAACAAATCATATATATCAGATACCTGATGAGTATATGCATAAGCTAATGCTCTTTCTCTTCTGATAGCAGCTTCCTGCTTGCTTTGCAACTTTGCTTCTACTTGTTCTTTTGATTGAGTGCCTCCATTCCATTTGTCACCAATCTGAAGCAAAAACACTTAAGCCCCCGAAAAAATTATAGATATATACTGATAAAAGGTTTAAAAATCGAATTCAGAGCTCACAGAAACTTTCATCTTCTCATTCTCTTCCTCCTCTTGCTGATGCTTCTGCTCGAGTTGTCTCTGGAGAGACTTATTCTCCTCTGTCATTCTGATTCTCCTTGCACGAACCTCGCATTGCACATGAGCCATAGTCTGCATACATTTTAAGGTGACTGCAGCCTGTCTTTTGACAGATTGGCCTTGAATCATAGTCTTCAACCTAGACAATCCTTTCAATGCTCGAAATGCCCTTCTAGCCTGTAAGAAAAATGTGAAAATAAAATAGAAAATCACAATCAGGTGATTAAACAAAAATGAGATATAAGAAAGAAAGAACAATATTTTATATATATATCACCATGTATCCTCGAAAAACTGCTTGAATCTTGATAGCTGACATCTCTTCCTTTGATTTACAGACAACATTTGTGAGCCTAACAACCTCTGCAGCAGCTTTAGCCGCGGCGACAGCTGCTTCTGCTGCTGCAGCAGTGGCAATAGCAACAGAGTAAACTTGAATGTTCTTCTCATTTTCTGCTTCAGACAATTTCTTTTCCTCTTCTGAAGGAGTGAAAGTAACAGTTTCTAATGCAGGTTCTGTATATATAGCATCATCCAATTCTTGATTCTTCTGTTTCCAGAAACATCCTTTTGATTTACCTCTTTTCTAGTGATCAACAACAAAAAAAAATGTCAATAATAATCTCATCTTTTTTTTTTTTTTTTTTTTTATAATATCAGGAGAAAATTCTGAAATTTAGAAACCATATTCATTCAATAGTCTCTACCTTCTCTCTCTTCTGCTTTGATTCTGATCTGAGTGCTTTCTTTACTGCAGAAAACCAGTTCCCTTTCTTCCCCATTCCTAATCACATCAAAATCTGTTGGAAAATTATCTAAACTGATAAAAAATCTGTTCTTTTTTGTCTGGCAGTAATTTTCCATATCAGTCAAGAGATCTAAATAAACCCCAATTAATAATACACCATGAATACATAAGAATTGCAAGAACATCATGAGAAAAAGAATTCATTTTTCCAGACCATTTATACAAACAACTTAAAGAAAAACAGATACAGAGGAAAACAAGATTCCCAATACATCAACTTTTTTTTTTTCTCTGCCATGATTAAAAGATCAATCCCATCCCAGAACGAAAGACAAAATCTTTTGCAGAACCCAGAAGTTAAAAAAATTGCATCAGACAAAAAATTTACCAAGAAAATCAATTTTTTTGTCGGAATTCATCATATATTATTACCATCACCTCAAATGAACACAAAACAAACAGACAATAAATTAATTAATAATGCATGCGGACATAATAACACTAAAACACACACCTGAAGAAAGAAAGAAAGAAAGAAAGTAGTGATTATTTGCAGATCTCTTGCAGTGCTTGCTGCCCTCTGGAAAATTCTTTTTTTTAGCACATTTCTTGTTTTTCTGTCGTTAATTAAACAACAACAAAAAAAAAAAAAACAAAAAAAAAACAATCCAAAAGAAAATGTCAAAATCAAAGAGAGAAACGTGAGAGCATGTACAAAACACGCGTCCCTGAAGAATGTGAAGAGAGAGAAAGAAAGAGAAGGAAGGAAGGAAGGACTGATTCTTTGTTGGGACAAAGAAAACAAGAAGAAGAAGAAGAAACCTTCAAAGATTTGGATGAGATGAGAAAGAAACAGAAAATGGTCGCAGAAAGAAAAAAACGGAAAAGGGTAGTTTTGGAATTTGGGGGAAATAACAGTTTTTTAATGTTGAGGTTATCTTTTTATCTCTTGGTTTTTTTGTGGGGTCCACTAGACGAGTGGGACCAGCTGACCACTTGTTCTGACTTGTCTGTCCTTTCGTTGTTTAACTGCAGGCAACTAACTAACTTTCTTGTCTTTTTCCGTTTTTTTTTTTTTTTTTTTTTTTTTTGTAAATTAAAGGCTTTTTATTTTTTTACCAGATATGTTCATCGACTTATCCGGGAAGGATCCGTAGGATAAGACTTCCAATACTACAATATGTAGTTGAAATCGCAGCATAAATCTGTCATTGATATATGTTAAACTCGGGTTCCTCGTTTGACAAAGTAGATGAAAGACACTTAATAAATAAAGCAAACCAAATCAATTAAATTATCATATTTTATTTACAATTAAAGGCATTTTTGGGTATGCATAATTTTAGAAAATATTGATATCAATTTCCAAAGAAAAGTTTTTGTTAGTGTCCGAGTTCAATATCTATATAATATTGTATAAAAATGAAATAGTTTTTATTTTCAAATTAGATTTTAATGATATTAATACTGATTTATATATATATACTTTTTTTTATTGAATTTAAAATATTGATCAAAAATTAAATTTTGTAAATTGAGAAGTATATATTTTGATTAAAAAACTTACTTTTGAATATGATTTTATTTAATTATGTATTTATCGAAATTTAAAATAGTTATTGAATATCGAAAGATTTAAGATATTATATATATATATATATATATATATATATATATTATTTGTATTGTATAAAATAAAGAGGAGTGTTGTGGTATCTTGGGGGGATGAAAAGAATGTTTGTTATTCATGCATCAGGGATGGGATGGATGGGATGCCTTGCCCTTATTGCTAAGGCAAGTAGAGATGGGAACGGGAGAGAGTGCGTTTGGTGCTCATTATTAAAGTCTTTCACATGTTCTTTCTCTTGCCCTTTTTTCTTTTTAATTTGGACAAAGAAATTAAAGTACAATATAATTTATATATATATATATATATATATATATATAATTAAAAAAATATATATATGTATATATGTATTCAAATAGTGGATTTACATAGAGAATTTGAAAGGGTTTTAATTAGAATGTTCTCATAATCAAAATAACATTTGATGAAAGTAATAATTGGTTGATTTATTTGATAAAGATGCAAAGTTTTGAGTTTTTATGTAGTGATAAGATGATCCTCTTTGAACTTTTAAAGTGGAAGGAAAGAAGGTGAATGGTTTGATCGGGAACTACTTTCTTTGAGCTTCCTAACGATCAAGTTAGTATTACTCCAAAATAAAATATCTCATAATATATAAGAATATTCGAGAATATCTCTTCAATGCTTTGAATGTTAGAATGTTGAGAAGAAGGGAATGTAGGATGTCTTGTGTGTAAGACATATTTGAAACACGAGCAGTACTTTTGTAATAATAATATGTTAAAATCATTTAAAACTCTAATACTTAGAAATCGGGTACGATAAAGACTCGCCTCACTTGTCTTCACCTCGCACCTCAAAAACTCGAGGTGCATGGGCATGCTTGGCTAGATGGGCAAGCTTTTCTCTAACACGACTTTCCTCAAGTCATCTCGAAACTCCTATATGACATGAGACTCAATTTCTATTTTCATGATTATTACTTTAAAAAAACTTTGAATACGTAACTAAAATTTATAAGAGGAATATATATATATATATGTAAACTAGTAAAAATGTCAAATGAGGATTTTAATGGCATGCATGATCCATTTTCCATATGGATTCATCAGAAACAGCAAACCCTATATTTTTATATATTATATCACCGATTACCATTAATATTATTGATATATATATATATATATATATATATATATATATATATACATATATATCAGGGATCTTGAACGGGGCCAGGCCGGCCGGCGGTGATGAAAGGGTTCATCATTTATCTTGTGGTTTTTAATTAATTCTTTCACAAGCTTTAGGATGAACAATTCAAAGAGTGCCTCCACGATCATCTCCCCTCATGACATTTGATGTCATATCTATAAACATGTCAACAATTTCCATTACAAATGCTCACCCACTTATTCAATGTCATAATCGCTCTATATCGAAAAGAAAAGTGCACGTAGAATATATTAATATAGGTAAAAATAACTCTAAATATTTTATAATCGATTCAAATATTATTTTTAATATACTAAAAATAATATCAAATAATTAACCTATGAGTGTTGTCAAACTCCATAATCAAGATACATACTTGTAGGTTCAAGTCGTAATATTTAATATGTATATATATAAAGAAATTTTGGAAGTTTTAAATAATATTTTAAAATATCTATAATAAATATTAAAGATATTTAACAAACTTTAATTTTATTTATTTTTTTTAGGTTAATAAACTTTAAATTTTTTTAATAGGAATGGATGCTTTCATTTTGGTGGAAGAAAACTACGTCGTTTTAAGAAAAAAATGGACTGGTTGTCAGTTATCGTTAGTTATTGAAATTAAAAAACCCTAAAAAACTTCTACGCCCCTTTCTTCCCGACCCAGCTATCTAACCACGGCAGCCACTGTTCCCGATACTGTACGGCTCTGTCTTCAGTAGCGGCGGTCGCTACTGCTGCTCATAGAAGCAAGGAGGGAAACAAATTCTCATATAACGGTAACTTGAGGATTTTTAATTTCCTCTGTACATTTCATTTAATAAATCTGCATTTCTGAGATTTTTTTTTTTTAATTGTGAAAAGCAGAATCATTATCTCCATTTCTAGTTCTATAACTTCTATTATTCTATGAGATGAGAATGTTATGGATAGATTAATGATAATCTGCTAGGAAGGTTGTTTAGATGATTGCCGAAAACCTGAATTTTACCCTTCTTGAACAGCATTTTTCAGTGTAAGCTGCTAATAAGTAAGCGTTAGAACATAAACTCATCAACAAGGTCCTTTCTTTCCCCCTTTCCAGCCATTCAGAAGAACCTTACGCTAGATGAATGTTGTTGATTTTGTTTCATGACAAAAGTTGAATGCAACATAGTTTTTTTGCTTACTCGGTTTCATATATATATATATATATATATATATATATATATATATTTATATATATATATATATATATATATATTTACAAATTGTTAAATTGACTTGAATAAAGTGATTTGTATTAATCATTTTCCATTACCTTTTTGTTGAAAATGTCTATACTTAACAGGTGAAAAAGGCCAATCATCTCCCGTGTTAATCATAGTTCCCAGTAGAGATGGAAGGGAAAAAGACACTATTGGCCCTAGGTTTTGAAGGTTCAGCAAACAAAATTGGCATTGGTGTTGTGGCACTTGACGGGACAATCTTATCAAACCCACGTCACACTTACATTACACCACCAGGTCAAGGCTTTTTACCTAGAGAAACAGCTCAACACCATCTACAACATGTGCTGCCACTTGTAAAATCTGCACTAGAAAGTGCTAAAGTCACTCCTAATGAGATCGACTGCCTTTGCTATACCAAAGGCCCTGGCATGGGTGCCCCTCTTCAGGTTTCTGCAGTGGTGGTTCGTGTCCTTTCTCAGCTTTGGAACAAACCTATTATTGCAGTTAACCATTGTGTTGCACATATTGAGATGGGTCGAATTGTCACTGGTGCTGATGACCCAGTTGTGCTCTATGTTAGTGGTGGCAATACTCAGGTACTTGTTTTGCTTTCAGAAACCTATTGTATCTTATCTTAGAATATGCATTATCTTGTTATTTAGAGTAGCATTTCTGGTTATTGTTATTCTTCTAGTATCTTTATTTACTATTAGGAGGTGTAGGTATTTTGTGTGGTGAGCTGGAATAGATTAAAATTTTGTATTGCAGATTATTCATTTTCATTGTTACCTTTTTGTGTTTCATGGAAAAATAAAGATCATGGAAAAGAAAAGGGAGGGGGGTTTGAACAGGAACATTGTAGAGGATTCATCTATTAATTGTGCATACTTTTATGCTAAAGAACTTCTATCAGGTCTTTATATTATTTTTATTTTTTACCTTGAATTTAGAGATTATATGTGAGTTTCATGAGTTAGTCACTGGGACGTGTTACGCATTCAGAATTGTTGCTGTATTATATGTTTTTGGTTCAGATTGTGTATGAATAAGTTAGAAGGGAGATCTTCGACGGGCTATAACTTCTTTGCTGGTATTGAAAGCATGAGATGATTAATAGTTATGTCTCATTCCAATTATTGTAGGTGATTGCATATAGTGAGGGAAGATACCGGATCTTTGGGGAGACAATTGATATTGCAGTTGGAAACTGTTTGGATAGGTTTGCAAGAGTGCTCACACTGTCCAATGATCCAAGCCCTGGATACAATATTGAGCAGGTTTTATACTCTTTTCCAATTAATTCATAATTAATGTACCCTGTGAAAATGGTAATCTTTCATGATAATGTTTGGAAACAGAATGTGGAATGGACGTGTTGTTATTGTGGTATATGTTAATCTATGATTTCTTATAATATCATGTGCTATAATAACTAATAAGCTCATACATTGCCTCTGTCTATCTCTACTCTCCTCTCTTGTATCAGCTGGCTAAGAAAGGAGAAAAGTTTTTAGAGCTCCCATACGTTGTGAAAGGAATGGATGTTTCATTTAGTGGAATATTGAGTTATATTGAAAGCACTGCTGAGGAGAAGCTTAAAAACAATGAGTGCACCCCTGCTGATTTGTGTTATTCCCTTCAGGTGATTGTGGAAATTTAGTATTTCTTTCATTTATATCACAAACCAAATTTATGCTATTGTTCTCATTTTTATTTAGTTACAAATCAAAACAGAAATGCTTAGCTGTCTTCCATGTTTAATATTTGATTAGGAAACAGTGTTTGCAATGCTTGTGGAGATTACAGAGCGGGCAATGGCACACTGCGACAAGAACGACGTGTTAATTGTTGGTGGTGTAGGCTGTAATGAGCGTTTACAGGAGATGATGCGAGTTATGTGTTCTGAAAGAGGTGGGAAGTTATTTGCTACTGATGACAGGTATTGCATTGACAACGGTGCTATGATTGCTTATACTGGTCTTCTTGCTTATGCTCATGGCATAACTACCCCACTGGAGGAATCAACATTCACACAGCGTTTTAGAACCGATGAAGTGCTAGCACGGTGGAGGGAGAAAGAGTCATCCAATGATCTCATGGCATGAGGTTGGTTTATTTTGCTTCAGTTTTGTTCTGTCCCTTAAGTTTTGGTTAAATTATGATAGAAACCTTGAAAGCTACGCTAACCCTTTTGATTAACATGAAATGTTAAAACTATCCAAATTGTCTCAAATGTGGAGAGATGGGTGAAACAGGAGGTAAAGACTGTTCCAGTTGGATGAGGAATGAGCTAACTCACTTTGCTTGGAGAAGCATCGGAAAATTTACTGCATGGCAAGTTTAGAACAAACAATGGACCATTAATTAGGAAACATGGGGACATAGAAATGGGAAAAGAGAATAAAGAAAGAATGTTACTAGAGGCAGCCCAGTGTGCTGCAACGTTCTTGAAGCTGCCAGCCAATGGGTTTGTATTGGTCAATTACTGCATGATTCAGAAGAACATTTTGCCTGTTCTGGTACAAAATGAAGTAAGGATGTTGATGACAACTAAGCTTGTTAAAATATCAACTAAATACAAGTTTTATTGGCTTGCTAAATAAACTTTTAGGATTTCTGTCTGCAGAGTTAAATATTCAGGTAACTCTTCTAGGATTCATGGGCAGAAAATGACTGGTTTTATACTTAGATCTCAATAGTGATACCTTCTCACTTGTTTGTTTCTCAAGAAGGATCTGGTTCAATCACTGGAATACTGTTGTAGTTGATAACACAAATTGGATTTCTAAACCAATATGGAGGAGCTTATGGTAAAAATAGACGAGCATATGATTGTACCAGTGAAGATTTTCGACTGAAAATCTGTCTCTTGCCTATTGAAAAGATGCTGACAATTTTCTCCCTTTATTTATTCTCCATTATCTATTGAACCACAGCTCATCTTGTTAATAATCGGAACTTACATTTCCTTGTTGCTTTTTATAGGTGGTCTGCAACAATAACTTTGGCATCAGTTGCTCCAAAAAAGGAAAACACTTCAGATTACGTTGATATGTTGGTGCTGTATACTGTTTCCCGAGCAGCTAAAAAATACCTCTATACTGTACCCAAAGCTTCATTCATGAAGACATAACACTTAAAATTATTGTTGTGTATCCTGCAATAATTGCATGGTTTAATTTAGAATAGAACAGAATGTTTCTAGCATGCGCAGTTAGTTGCCATTGAAGCCGTAGGAGAAGTTTGCCAAAGTATTGGCAATTGCAATTTACAGACTTGAAAGAAAAATCAAGGTGTATTTGTTGTTCTTTATGCTCAAGTAAATATTCAATGGCTAACTTACTCCCACTTGTAAAGAAATAGGGGATCTAAGATTGAACAACATAAAAATGAAAACCAACAAGATTCTTTAGTCAATTAAAGATTTGAAACATGTGTTGATGAACGTGTTATTGAACATAGGGGAGCAAGTAACACTTAAACCTGTACTGTTAATCAACGTGTTATTACCTGTAAGCATCTCATGCAACACCAAACAGCCTTTGTATTAGTAACTGACATCCATCAAACATGCTACAACAAGGATATCATCAAGATGACCTTTCAGAAACAGAAAGCTTTTTCAAGAATGAATAGTGATGAAAAACTTTCTGTGTTTCCCTGTCATCCATGAAATAGAACTATCAATATACTAACATCTTGAACCCTCAATATTTCTGATAAAACCAACCAATTCATCTTGAAATTTGCAGGTACTCGAAAAATATAAATAGCTTCCCCGTACTGATCCAGATAATCATGTTATCTAGCTTCTGGATATCTGCATCCAGTGAGTGCAAGTACGTCTGCAACAACCAATTAAAAGAAATGGTAAATTTATATATTTTTATCCCTTTCAACACTGCTGATCTGTTCTTTGAGAAGTGAAGTAAATCAATATAGAATTTACCAAAAGCATATCAGCAAAATTCTTCAACCAGATCATTTTCAGAACGAAGAACAAAATCCACTTTGGCTAGATTAATAATGTAGTAATTTAGCCTTTTCAATATCCGATTTGAGTTTCTCTGCATCCTTGATGAACCCTGAAGATCGAAGACCAGAAATAACAGCCCTTTTATCAGAGCTTATAAACTTCATTCCAGATCTAATACAAGATAGCAGCAGCTCAGCAGCTATATGAAACCTCCCAACCCTGCAGAAACCATGCACCAAGGAGGAATAAGTGAAACCATCTTTAATCTCCATGGATTGAAATACTTGCATCGCATGGTTAATCTCACGCTGTTTACACAATCCATCGATAAAGCTATTGAGAGCAACCAAATTTGAATCAGAGCCCATCACCCTCAGGCGCTTTAAACATTTATAGGCGGCCTCGATATTAGATGCTTTGCACAGTCCATCAATCAATATAGAATGAGTATACTGGTCGAAATTTAACCCTCTATTTTTTGCTTCATCTAATAATTTGAATGCATCTTCAAACTTACCTTCCTTACAATAAAAACTAAGAAGGGTATTGTAACACACCATGTCGAGCTCTATTCCACTTTTAAACATATACTCTATGCATTCATGAGCCTCTGTTATCCTACTTGATTTAAGTAAAGCGCCAATAACTGTGCAGTAAGAAAAGGCATCAAAAGTATATCCTTTTGCCTTCATCTCTGAGAAAATCTCAAGCCCTTCTTCAAGATTTCCTGACTTGAAGCAACATTTCATTGCTGATGTATAAGTAATAGCATTTGGATAGTACCCGAATTTCACCATTTCCTTGAGAAGCCGTTTGGCTGTTCTCCACCTTCTTGACTTACAAGATCCATCTATAAGAATGTTGTAAGTTACTACCTCAGGCAGAAATCCATAGTGTTGTAAATTCCTGAATAACATAAGGGCATTATCTATGTAACCATTCTTGCAGAGTCCATTGAGCACGGTATTAAATGTGGCTGGATCAGGAGAAATATTCTTCAAAATGAGAAGCTTAAAAACCCCGTAAGCCTCATCTGATTTCCCTAACTTGAACAGGCAATGCATCAAAATATTATAACTCCAAACATCAGGACAAATTCCTGCTTGAATCATTTCCTCAAATAAATCAAGAGATCGAGACAATAACCGGTACCTGGTGGCTCCATATAGCAAAGTATTGTATGTAACAACATTGGGACATATCCCAACTTCTTTCATTCTATCAAGAATTGAATAACCAGCATCGATTCCACGTAACCGGCAATACCCATTAATTAGTGAATTGTAAGAAACCACATTTGGCAGCAATCCAAGCTTTATGGCATCGATCAAAACTGCTTCTGCTTCGTTCAATCTTTTTGCTCTACAAAGTGAAGCAATACATATATTTAAAGACTTTGTTGAAAAATAATAAAATGGCTCCGCCAAGAATCTGGAGATCATTCTTTAGATCCACCCATATAGAACCACAGTACCTGCAAGCAGAATTTTCCAAACACTTCTTTCAGACACAAATCCAGCTAAGTTACGAAATTTGAAATAAACAATCAAAATTCAAATTATAATTTCATAGTAAAGTATCTTAGAAGGAGATGAACAATAAGAAAGGGCTTAGGAGATGAACTGGATTCATATTTTTAATTGAATTGTCATCAAGTGCAGCCATTAATCCACAAAATAACTAGAAATTAAATGGCATAAAGTAACAATAGAAAAGCCAATAGTAAGAAATCAGCAAGTAATATTCATATCAATTAGTAGACACGCTATCTTCAGAATTTGGCTCACCATTCTCTATTCAATCCAAAGTAATGGGTTCTTGAAGAGATAAGGAAAAACCAAAATTAATAATAATAAAACACAAAATCTTGCTTCAGTTAAAGTTGAAGATATCAAAATGCAGACTTCTATATCCCCCCACCCCCAAAAAATAAAGAAATAAAAAGGCACCCATGATTCCATACAGCAGCTACACCAAACATTCTCAATCGAGCTCGAAAACCAGTAATGGTTAAAGCTTTATTATTAACTTATACAAATTCTTAACAGAAATCAAGGAGAAAAGGGTAGCTAGAAATTCATAAAAACAAACAACTCAGTCAAGAACCCAACGCGAAAGAAGTACTAACAGTAGAGAAAAGAGTAAAACATAAAATTACGAGTTCCTCGGAGAAGCAATGTTGGTATTGCCGGAGAAAACAGCATCAAAATTCAATCTTGAATCTTCTGGACCGAGGATGAAAGTTAAACAGCAGAGGAGAAAGGTTTTGGGGTTTTTGGATTTTATTGAAGTCTTTTTGACCCGCCAATTTATAGTGGTAAGAATCAAAACAGCTCCCTTTTAAGGTTTTTCCATCTCTTTTTTCTTTTTTTATTTATTTTTAATTATACATTTTTCTAAATTAATTATTGTTTTAAAGTTTAATTTTAATATGATATTTATTATTTTTTTTTCCAAAGAACGGATCATATATATTATATAAGAAATGCAACAATGTACACAGTACAAGAAGAGATACAAACATGTTACACAGAGAATGCATTAAGGATCTTCGTTCCTCCACCCGCCAAATGGTTAGGATATCTAAAACTTTTACAAGGGTTTGTTTAACAAAAATGTAGCACCCTGGCCAGGTATACGGCCTATACAAAGTGGCATTCCTAGCAGTCCAAATGCGATATTTATTATATTCATAGATAAAATTATTACCAAATTTGAAGTTTCTAATCTAAAAAAGCAATGAAATTTGAACCAAGAAATCAAACATTATGAAAGTTTTCTGCTTTCTTAGACCTTTTAATGTGCTTATATACAAATTTGCAGTAGCAATTTCTTCAACATTGGAGCATGAAAAATGAAGCCTAAAACTTAATGAGTTAAACCCCACACAACCTATGCAGACATTCTTAATAACAGTTGAAAATACTGAGTTCAAGTATTTGCTTTGCTAAATTGGAAGTGAAAAAAAAAAAAAGAAAGGGTTCAAACTATGACTTACACTACACAAATAATGGATTAATTCCAAAGAATCTTTCCAAATAAATTAGTGATCTTTTTCAGAGATCACCATCACAATTCTACATTATTTGTCATGATGATGTAGAACTGTCATCAGCTTTTGTTCGTTTTGCTGGGGGTACAATACTATCTTCATCATTGTCTTTGCACACTTTTCTTTCTGGTGGCTTTTGTTCCTTACTTGGGTTCTCCTCTGGTGGTTTTGCTGATGCTGATGAATCATTTGAACCAGAACCTTTATTAATGTCTTTGTCTTTCTCCAAGATTTCTGATTTCTCATCATCGTTTGCAGTAGCAGCAGAAGTTTTTCTTGGTGAATGTGAGGGTTCATCGGAACTTGACATTGGTGTCTTTGACCTCTCCTCATCCATTTTCCTCTGCTTCTCAAACATTATTTGAATGTATCGCCCCTGTTCCTCAATTCTCAACTGCAAGTTTCTTTGTATCTGAGGATGGGAAAAGATCATCAATTAGAAATGTGAAGAATTATGAAGGAAAGTGTATATATGGATATGTTAAAAAGATATTTCATAAATCAGATTTCAGATTAATAAGAAATGAAGAAATACAAAGATTCTTGGATATCAAATCAAATCCAATATCATCTCGAGAACAAAGATCCCAGATCACAAGTATGAACTGTCAAGAGACGAAAATAATTTTTAAACCTTTCAAGCAGATAGACAAGGAAATAAGTTGAGTTATATGATTTTAATTAGTATATGAATACCTCAAGTTGTTCATGGAGCTGTTTCTGAACTTCCATTTGCAGTCTTAATGCTTCAGTTATTCCCACAGTCCTGCCAATGGAGTACATATAGGCCGAAAGTTAGATCCAAATTAAATGTGAGCCAATAGTTTATTTCCTTTTCCTCATCAGAAGGAGAAAGAAATAAGGTGATTTATGACAACAGGCACTCTCATATCAGTGATTCAGAAAATAATAATCAATCATATTGTAGCAGCCAAAAGCATGCTTAAGTATAAATTGGCCCCAGAAATCCAATCTTCCAAACAACTCAGTTTTCCTGAAGCTCAGTATTTGGCCACATGAATTATCATCAAAGATTAAAGAGACGGGGAGAATAAAAAAGTCTCTCTGAGAACTCTAGAATGTTATGACAGTGGCAAAAACCACAAGAATAAAAGTCTAAACCAGATAAAAAACTAAGAGGTTAAAAATGAGATGTGGGTAGGGAAAGGAGTCGCTTCCGTTGGTCTTATTACTTCTTTGCCTGCTTTATCTCGGCACTCAAATCATAAACTAGCCAAACTAGTCCTCTGGGCTACTATAGCTTGGATCAATTGTAAAAGTCAAGGATTCCAGAAATAGCCCTAAATAATTAAAAAAAAAACAATTCTCTCCTTGAAATACAAGCTCTTTAGTAAGAATAAAGTCAATCATTTAACTAATATATATGTTGAGAAGACAGCAAGGCAAACTTATTAGAATACAAGCCAATGAAACAAAAACAAAAGAAACTCACATTTTCAAGTCCAGAGAAGTCATCTCAGCAACAGTGCTACTTGACTTCTTCTCTGAAGTTCCTGAAAAGAGATCAAAGCAATGCACCACATCATTACAGACTTGTATTCCTTTAATTACAGCAAAGTAAACCAGGGGAAAAAAAAAAAAAAAGAAATGTTACTTTTCTAAATCAATCTTAGTTACTTAACATATCTTTCACACGTAATATAGAATCAAAGTACAAGAAATGCATGAAATTGTAGGTTACAGTTTCATTAGCCTAACAGGCAGGAACAAAAACTGAAGGCTAGAAAAGCAGGATTAAAGAAGAAGATAAAGAGGATCTGCAAGCTAGCTCTAGTTCTTTGAGCCTCTACTGTAACAAAGTGAAAGCAAACTTGAGGATCTATCTACCTTCTGAAGTGTCTGGTTTGTATCTGGCAGTTCTGTATTTCTGAAATAAAACAAGGATGACATATATTAAGTGGAGAGAATTAGCATACAGACTAAAGGAACAACAATCAACATAAACAATTTTTGAACCTGCAAATGACTTTTCACATGATAGATTGTGAGGCCTTCTTTGTTCATAAGCTTCAAAACACCTTTTGGAGTAGCTCCTGTATATACATGGAGATAAGATTTAAAATGAATAACTCTCATAATTGTCATGAAAATAGTAAAAATAAGACAGCGAAAGAAACACACTTTCACTGCCACCAAGCTTATTAACAGCTTCCACAAAGACCTCATGAAGCTCTGGTGTCCAACGCATGCGGGGCTTTGTCAAGGTTGCAGCAGAAGATGGATTAGTTGTAGGACAACTTTGTACAGATTGAGGTTGATTTTGATTATGGGGCTGGGCTTGCGGCCGGGGTTCACACACTTGTTGTTCGGGTGATAATTGTAATATCTGATATGTCATTTACAGACAAATAAATAATGCCTTCTAGAACAGAAATACAATGAAAATAACTGAACTGAATTATCTGGCAGCGCTATTTCATTAATAGAAGATGCTACATTACAAGATCACACTTGCTCTATAGCTTAGTTATTCTTTCTGGCATATATTTATATATATATGTAATTCCAAACGGGAAGGAGGAACTTTTATTTTCTCTTTCACAGATCACGTACCTGTTCTCTAATGGGATGATGAGTGGCCTTGAATCGAATGCCCCTCCAACAGTTCTATTTGCTTCCTTTGTTTCCAATGAGCAAATTAAATTTGGAGATACATTTAATTTGATATGCTCATTTTAAGATGCATTCTTGTGTTTTTAGTACGTGATAGACTATTCCAATATCACTAGAAACACCTGATCTCACTGTCAGCAAGATGCTACAGTTCATCAGTACACACTTTTTTTCTCCTCTCATTGATGTCATAACTACACTCTCTCTGTCTCATACAGGGAAAACAAGTCTTATCTTTTCCAAACCACAATGCCACAGGAATTAGGGATCTATTGATGGAATTTACTTACCCTATGAAATGTAAACCTGCCCTTCCCAAATCATGTTAGTAACCCAAACAAAGGGTAAGGTTCTGATTTGTTATAGGAGAAATCTTATCTCCATGAAATCATTATTCCTAATGATTCCAACTACTGTGATCAACATTATGCTTTTAATTAAGTTAAAAGAAAAAAAGGGAACTTATTTGAAGAAATAATTTTGAAAGGTAGCATCTAGGTTGAAAATCAGACCTTTGAATCTGGGTCAGGGACATTGACATCAACAAGAAGATCACTCCAATTAGCGTCTAAAGGGTCGTCAACAGAAATTAACTGGTCCGCCCAGTCATGCCAATCAGTCTTCTTCCCATGATCTTCAGATGCCATTACACCTGAAAGGCTTTCTACTTGACCATTCTGAACAGAAATATTCCCTGAAAAGTCATGAAAGTCTTGGACAGCCTCTGTACCCCACGATATATTGTTGTTTCCTACATCGTAAGTGTTCAACTGTGTAGATTGAACTCCTTCAAAAGGATCAGCTTCCAAAGATGCTTCCTCTCTTGAAGACTTGGAAAGAAACGGATAATTTTCTGATCGACCATGTTGAGGTGAAAGAGGTGGATATTTAGTGTCTTTAGGGAGTGCAGAAGTGGATGAAAACTGGTGCCCAACTGATACACTTTCTGAAGCCAAAGGAGCAGAATGTGAGGATCGCGAATTTGCAGCAAATTCAGGCTGTGAGGTAACCTGAAGAGAATCAGGCAGTTTTGGGTACTTCTCTATCAAAGGAGAAGGCAAATTAGGTAAAGAAGTTGATGTAGCTCCAGAAGCACCCATGTTACTCAATGATGGTCCACTAGTTCTTTGAACAAATAATGAAGATTGTGCATCCATTTTTGGCCATCAACTGCAAATAATTAAACTGGTTCAAACAGAAGGTTAATCAGGGATGATGAGGTCCTGATCCTCCTAAGATCCAATTAACACTATCTTTCAACTATGGTTCCACTCTATCTATCACTTGTAGCAAAACCTGAAAGTAAATAACAAGAAAGTAACAGGAGGAAATTCTTAAACAGAGAAATCATCAACAGATGAAAGCATATGGTTATTTTACTTGTATCAGAAAACTAACAAAGCAGCCAAAGATCAGGAAAGAGAAAAACAAAACCAAAAGACTTTCATTTCAAGGCTATCTACAACATTACAGTCAGCAACAAAACAGTAAAAAAGCAACAGTAAGCCATAACCTTCATGAGACAACTTCTTCATCTACTAAATTGAAAGAAACAAACTAATTATTAGAAGCAGCAAAACAATCAGCATCCCAATGTTGTCCTCAATTCTAATATAATTCTATTAAGTGGGTCCCACCTCCAATCATCATTCCCCATAAATCTCATCCACAAAAAAAAGAAAAACTGAAAAAGCTGTTTTCTTTTTTCTTGGAAACTAATCAGAACCTACTTCAATATTCAATCAATTCCATCTCTCTCTTCAATCAAAAAAAATGAACATCGCACAGGCAATAGAAGGAATTCAAACAAGTAAATGCATTTAATTTAAAGAAAAAAAAAAAAGACAAGAAGTGAACCTCAGGAAGGTGGAAAAGAAAGAATCTGATTGGAATAATGAAAAAATTGGCTGTCTGATGACGGCTGAGATAATTTTGTACAGTAGAAATCTGAGGAACAACAAAAAGGGAACCTACGACTACTTGATCTTTAATTTGAAAGAATAAAAAAGTATACAGCCAGCAGATGAGATTGAGAAGAGAAGAAACAAACCTGAAACAAGGATCGAAAATGTTTTTACTTCGAGCAAAATTGCTGACTTTCTATTTTCAGCCAACCAAAATGATTGATGACGATATCCGGGGTCAATTATTTTCTCAACATCTTACATTCTTCTATATTTCCATTTACACCCTTTTACTTCTAAAACTTTCACTTTTTACCTTTTAACTTTTTTTTTTCAATTAGGTACAAATTTTGTTTGATCTTGTGGAGGATTTGATAGTGAAACACAGTGGTGTTGATGAAATGTTATAAACAATTCAATGATATTAGACAATTTGAAGTAGGTCTCAAGAATTTTAAACGCATCATTAAGTAAAGATTGTAAATCTTCCAGATGAGTAATGTGAGACTTTAAGTCATAACATAGATAAATATAATGAATATGAAAGAAATCAAGATCTCTAATTTTAAAATGATAGGGGTCTATTTGTCATTTCAAGAAACTTCAAGTAGTGGAAATCAAATTTATCTTCTTGTTATTGATATCGTCATGTATAAGTAAATTTCTGTCCTTTCTTGAGTCCACCACTTACATTATGCCGTGGGGGCAATATGTTTGCGTGCTCATTATGCGTTTGTCTTCTTTCTAATCCTAAACCGTTGATTTCCTCCAAAAGTTCTTTGATTCAATGATTTTAAATCTAATCAACGGCTGAAAATTAACACCAATGAGCTCCTAGAATCACTTTCACGACATATTTTATTATTTAAATAAAGTAATTACTATAAAATTACTTTTAACTCCCTCAGGCCTTCTGCATTAAATGTTTCATTGATTTAATAAATTTATTAGTTATTTTAAATAATCAAAATAAATCGACATTTGGAAACGAAAATACTTATTTTGTTTATTTATTAAGTATATCAAAACATATTTTTTAAAAAATATAGAAAAATTAAATGTATTTTTTAAGTTAAAAAGTCTAAAAATATTTTTAAATTTTTTTTTATAATAAAAAATTAATAAATATGAGTTGTAAATTATTCATCATAAAAGTATTAAAGAAGAAATATTCATAAATACACATTTATTTTTTAATATGATAAGTTTTTTATAAAAAAAAATAAAATCTTAATTATAGCTGGCAAAACTTAAGATCAACTACTTGGACATGTAGAGATCATCTGAGCTCCACTCTAGTATCAATTGTCACAATACAATTCGTATCGCAATTATGAGTCTAATAATATTCAAGATCAATTACTTGGCACCAACACCCAAGATCATATCAACCATCATGACCCAACTCGTGTTGCAACTAATGGGTCTAACAACATCCAAAATCAATTACAACACTTAACATTAATTATTTGTCACTGTACTCATTGTACTACAAAAATGCTAACCCATGTTGCAACTATGGGTAAAACAACATTCAAGATCAATAACCAAAAATCTCTTATCACTATCCTTATACTAAAAGGATACATCGATTGAGACGAGATATATCATTATCAACTAGTAATAATATAAAGAGAGTGTAATTAAAAGTTCTGAAATAAATTATAAAATAATAAATATTGCAAATTGTTAATTATCTTTTACGATAAAATAAAAAGTTATACCAACACTAGTGGGCAAGTAGATATTTTTTAAAATTTTTATAAGTGGGCCCATTTCTTGCTGAAATACCCTCTCTTTTTCATATTTTCTTTTTCCAGGCCGCCACATATTTCCCATATTTTCTTCGGTTTCTCCAAAGGTCACCTTAACTGTCTGTTCCATTTTATTTCAGTACTTTAAGGTTTGAAATCAAGGGGAGTGAATTTATTATTTTTGATGTTATATATTAAAAAAATATAAAATTAAATATTAATAAAGAATAAAGTTCATATAAATTATAAGTCTCACAAAAAAAAAAACGAAAGCAAATAAATAACATAGTTACCTAAAACCTATTACTTACATTCCTTATTTATTGCTACCCAAACAAAAAATGATTCATAGAAAATGGCAATTATATTGTGAAATTTGCTATCATATAACCCTTTGCAAGTATAAAATTGGAGTGTGCTAAAAGGAGGATTTGGGGAAAACAAAAATGAAGAATCATATGGGCAGTAACAAACAGTGCCAAAAAAAAAAAAAACAAAACAGTACAAAAATTTGCAAACCTACTTGTTTCTTTTCCTCCCTATAAATGAAAGGCTTCACTGTAAGACAATTGCCTTGCCTCCTGCAAGAAGTCAAATATAAAATTGGGTGAAATCCTTTTCTCTCCTTTTCCTTCAAAAAAAAAACAAAAAACCTATGAAAACAAAAAATACAGAGATCCAATTGATAAAATAAAAATCAATCAATCCTTCAACTTGCTGAATAATTTTTAAAGTAAGAAAATAAAAAGGAGGATATACAAGGACTTATTTACTAATGTTATATACTTTAAAATATCTGTTTTTTAAAATATAAAAAATACACCTTAAAGTATAAAAGATTATTATATCTTTTAATTAAAAAAACTAAAATATTTTTTCCTTTAACTTTAATTTTCTTGAATGGTAAAATATTAATTATAGAAATACAAAAAATATCAATAAATGTATTTTAATAAGATTTTTTGTCACTTATATATTATTTTACATAGTCTCTACTACTATGATAAGATAGTAACTCTTTGTTCTAACCAAAGCTCCTAATTATTGCATGAAGTACGAAATAGATATTTAATTTCAGGAAAGACTATTCTGAAAGAATTAGAATAGTCGAAATGCTGGGGAGAAGTTACTAACTTTTGGCTTTTTTGTCCCGGCAATAAGCACTTCCACAAGAACAAAGGAATGCTTCAATAGGATGGTTATCATCATCGAAGTCAATCCCATAATCCTGAAAGTACCATACGATATAGAAGAAACAAATATGATTAAATGAAAGAATCAAACACAATAGCACCGGAACTCCAGTTTTTCCACAATGGAGAGACTACAAGGATTTTTTTTTTTTTTTTTTTGCTCGTGTGTGTGTGTGTGTGTGTATTGCCAGTTACAAGAAAAGACAGAGACTAGAGAAGAAACAAACTTCAAGATGAAACTAACTTTCCTTATACAGGATGCTAATCCCCAACACAAAAAATTAAAATCCAAAGATAGAAGGATTCATGGCACTCACCCATGTAAGTTCTTCAAAGGCTTCTACTTTCCTTGTAGTGAAAAACGCAATCTGCATATGTAATAGAAATTTAATTGACAAAGATGAGACACCCAATATTTATAAGCAATCTAAATGTAAGAAAGTGCGTTTTGCAAACCAATCTAATCAGTACATGATAATAATGGTGGTCAGGTGTCTCCACTTCAACTGGAATTTCAATCAAGTTTGCATCAAAGCATCTGCCTCATCAAGAGAATGTAACTAATATTAAAAAATAGAAGTAAGGAAAATCCCTCCAACAGTACTATGTTTCAAGAAATAATAGCATCTACAAGATGATATGACAGAAAATATCGAAAAAAAATTAGACAGTTACTAATCACTGGGGCACAATGGGATTGCCATTTTTCTTCAAAATACTTCTTGCATTCATCCCTTAAATTTAAAAAAAAAATTTCCCTCTGAATTTCCCACAATCATTTCAAATGAATATTCCTTGTAAAATTTGCACTTGGACCCACGTATTCATCTTAAATATACATCTTTAAAACCTTTAATTTTTTAAGTGTATAATCATAGATAAATGCATCATATAAGTAACACCCAAATAGTTCTCACTCGCATGATCTGGATATGTTCTATGTGGATACAGTTTCATTATTGATTATGACTGAGCTGCAGTACCCAAGCATCCAGTAGAGTTGAAATCCAGTCAAACTTGGTATCCTCGTAATGACCTATCAAATCACTATACCCAACCCACATTTTAACTCATAAGTTGTTATCGTAGGTTCATTCCTATTGGATGCACGCCATTGACTTTTCTAATTAACAAAATTAATACTTCTGCGCAATAGAAAGATAGGGCATGCTATCATGTAGTGATTCTCAGACAATGAAATGAGGCCAGGTGGATCTGCACAGCTCATTTACTTAGAAGATCTGAGTTCCCACTATGTTCTCTTCTCATGCAGAGAGGTTGAATGGTCCTGTTTTTAAAGAATGCTTGACAAATTATAGATATATGCACAACCAAAAAGTAAGCTGTCAATGCTAAGGGTGAAATCTACAATTTGGCTTTTTCTAGTCATGAAACAGGAAAAGAAATTTAGCAACTAGATGTAGTATAACCAGATGCATTTACTGACAAAGAAGTATTTATTAACAAATAAGAACGTAATGGGAAATCGAGAAGACCTGTGATTAATAAATCTTGCAACGTTTCCATAATGGGTTGCATCCAGACAAAGTGCTTCTTCATCCATTAAAACTCTTTCTGAGCCCCAATCTGCATCGAGGAGCACCGGGTATGTGTGTCTATCTCTGCCACTACTCTGTTTATTCCGTTCATACAGTTCCATGTTGGTCAAAATTTCTCCAACATATTCACAAATAAAAGCACCTTTAGGTAGCTCTTCTAAAGCTCGTAGGCCCCAACCTTTGCCCTCATCTGTCAAGAAAACCTAACACCCAAAGGACACTTAAATAGCAATATAAATTACATCAAAGCAAAGAAAAATTATTCTGTTAAGTAACAACTACTTTTATGTCTTTAATTTGCCAGAAACCAGAATACAGAAAGACATCAAAAGGGAAATTTGTCGTGACCTAAACTCGCAAATCTGTGCAATGACTATGGGCTTAACAGCGTACATAATCAACTACTTAGTATTGTTTTTACTGTACTAAAATGATATCCAAATTGACTTTGAATATCTAAACTCATTTATATATATCATTACACAATTATTATAACTTTTAATATTGGACGAATGTAACAAAACTTTAATTCAAGAAACAAGATTACTCTCAGGAACAACAATTAAATTTACAAAACAGATCTAAAGAGGGGGCGTCTGTAGAAATACGATATTTCTCCTACAAAGTTACAACTAAATACATAATAAAAGAAGAAAAGGGATTTCAAATAATGTGCTAACCTGCAATTTTCGGGTTATACCTCTCTGGACAACTCGATTTCCACACTTCATGTTGCACTGACATTTTCTCCAGCATTCCTTGATAAATTTTCTTAGTAGATGACCTTTGCACTTTTCAGGTGCATGGTCATTCTTCGCTCTCTCTAATGGGCAGTCGTTACAATAAAAATGGAAGTGCCTTTGAGGTTCAGCCTTCATTGAAATACAAACACTTAAAAATTCTTGTCTGAGAAGCCCTTCTGGTGTATAAGCAAATTCACCTCCTGTATCACGGGCACATGCACAAGAAATAGAAGACGAAAGGCAATCCCCTGTACAACCTGTACAGCAATCTTCATCCGCAATTCGAGCCATTGAGACATGAACATAAGCACTTTGATATATGATGTTTTGTGGAATATAAACAAATTTTGGTACATGTTCCCTCCCAGTTTCATCCAGCAAGGGGATTATGACTTCCTCAGTACCATTTGTTATATCATGGATTTTGGGTTGTGTCTTCTTATCATGGCAGACAACTGCAATTTTTGGTGAACTTGAAGTTGAAGAGTAATTTGAAACCTTTTTATTTACACCATTCTCGAGATTAATAGTTCTGCTTCTACGAGATTCAATTTTGGAACATATTTGACGATCAAGGCAACCACTAGGAGATCTACTCGGCAGAGATCTACTATCAGAATCAGCACCCAGTTTCAAATAAGAATCACATATTTCTTTCATTAGCTGAGTCATAGACAGTTTGGGACCCAAATTCATGCTCTTCTCCTCAGCATATTTAAGGACAGCCTCAATATTTGGACTTTGAGAACTAGGTTGTCCAATGGCATGATTATGCCTAAAACAAAGCTTCACCTGCCCACAGCTGGATGAAGCTATGTCAAATGTATACTGCAAGCTGCCCTCAGAATACCATGGAAAACCGCCATGTTGCTTATGCTCATCTGAAAGCCAGAAAGAAAACTTGAAAAAGTTATTTGCAGTTGAGACCATTATTGTAAGATTAAAGGAGCTGCAGAAATATATAAAATCTAATAATATTAATTTAAATATATATCAATCTCAGCAGGAACATATTCAATTTGGAATCATGAAAAGGTGCAAACTATAGCACTTAAAGAAAAGGCACCTATAGCACTTGAGTGGCAGCAAGCATCTTAAAGGGCCACAGGAAGGTAACATGTTAAGAACTACATTGTGCTGAAACAAAAGATGCAGATAAGTAAATTCCATGCTTCATTCTAAACTTGGAAAGGAAAAGCAGTTACTTCACGAGAATTCTGTACCAGAGCTGACATCCGGAGAAGTCAAAGAAGAAAGGTGTAGGCAGTTAAAAGGTGATGTCTTTTCATGCTTATTCACATTTCCATGACGATGAACTTCATGTACTTTTTCTATCGTCTTGCAAGGATATACTTCATCAACACACCCTTCATTTGATATACTCCCTGGATTTTCTGCTGTTAACATTGAATACATTGATACGAGAGCATTTGATTTAATTCTAGCTAAAGCTTTAAAAAGAACTAGGTTAACCTCTAGGATTTGCTGAAAATGATTGTGATGATTCTGCCAATTTCTCTCCATCAGAACATTGTGGTATTTCACCTTCTCCGAGATCTAATATTCCACAGAAATTTGATGAACCTTGATCTTCAATAGTAGTTCCACGTGCCTTCTTGTATGGAGGTTCTGGATCTGGAACATCATTCTTTTTTACCATCTAAAAGTAGAAATATTTGGAAAGAGCACTATAAATGAGAAATATGCACAAAAGATGGATATTCCAGAAAAAGGTTACAAATAATAAGAGTTTCATTATTACCATTTTAGCAACCTTACATCAGAGAGTAAAGTTATATACTAACCTCATCACTTTCATGTTCAAAGATAGCATCAGCAAGTGTACGATAATTATCCTCCTCAATAAGCTCCCAATTCTTGTCGTACAATTTCAGCAGGTTCTTGAGGACTGGCTTGACTTTATTTGAATGAATACCAATGCTTTTCATTGCATTAAAAGCTTTTCTAACTCTTGAATCCATATCCTGTGCCATTGATACTCCAGATGTTAACTAAGTTTAAGTTTATTTGACTCAAACCTTTCTCTTTGGACTATAAACTCCACAATTCAGATTTAGTACATATTTTCCAATGACTATAAACTTAAGGAAGATTTATTCTTAAGATAATAATGAGACATAGGATAAGTAGTGATACTGACTCCTATGATAAATTTTGACTTTAAACATAATATGAGATATCATGTACAAGCATCTAAATATTTGGAAAATTCAGAAATCTAAGTCAGAAAGAACCATTAATACACAGAACAAGTACTTTCTCTAATACAAAGCTAGAGTAAATGCTGGTCAATCTTTCTATAGCAAACACAAATTTATTGATAGCTGTGGTCAATCTTCACCACATCAAGCTATAGTTACGAGAATCACCAATTCATTATGACACAGTACAGTAAAGGAAAGGTATATGTTGTTTATTGGTTAAATGAGAAAAACTCAATTTGCTATGGTATTCTTCTTCAATTTACAGCAATATGTTACATGATATATTACGTATTACTATAGTATATATATATATATAAAAAAAGTCCAATTATAGGTTAAATTATAAAATATTTATTAAAAAAACTCCAATTAAAATTAAATTAGTTTTCTTACTAAATTGAATTATTGATTAAATTCATTGAATTGTCCCTTTTCAGAATCCAGAAACTAGATTTTTATTTATTTCTTATCTCCGTTCATATGTTCAATATTCAATGAATCACTGGACTCAAGTTACAAGATTAATATATATATATATATATATATATATATATATATATATACAATACCTAACTAATAAAAAAAGTATCATAAGGTAATTGTCCCCTCATGTTTCTCCCTTTTCATCAATTGCCATTACCATCTCTTTCCCTCCCTACCTTCCCCCTTCTCCCAATCCAACTTTATCTTTCTTTCCTCGAGCTTAGGATTGAAAATCAGTAGCGAATGGGATGAGAAGAGTATCAGCAATTGATATGGCAAAACTAGTAAAAACAGTAACTATGCATCAATGCAAACTTTTGAACAGTCAGAATACAAACAGACATGAAGTAACCAGCCAAATACAGGAAAAGTAATATATATATACATACATACATATATGAAACCCCGACAAATCTGGAACAGGAGAAGAAATAATTAAATGAAAAGTAACTATCAACTGAAGAATAACTACTACATCAACTGTTGGGAGAGAGAAAGGGCCAGATGATGACTGAAAGAAACAACAGCAAATTTGGTTTGAGTTCCTAATTATCAAAACAACACGAAGAACTTAATATGTATATATATATATATATGTGTGTGTGTGTGTGTGTGTGTATAAAATATAAAAAATGCCATGAAAAGCACACTAGTTTATACACTATATATACAACTGTTCTATCAAATAACATCCAAAACCCATAATAATTTCAATATTACACTCTCTTAAGTTTTAACACATAATATCATCCAAAACAACCACTCTGAGTGAAAAAGTACAATAACTTTTTCAGTCTTCAGAAAGCAGAACATACTTTTTCCCTTTTCTTTTCTGCAGCAGATTATGCATGTCCATACACATTGCATGATCCCGGGAAAACCTTATAATAATAATAATAACAACAACAACAACAACAACAACAACTACCAACTAGTGTCAAATATAGATTCAAGGATGCATTAAAACCCAGATTTCTTCCCATATAATATAAGAAACAAACGATCGAACCCACACGAGTTTCCAGTATTAAGAACACAGGGAAGAAAGGCAAAAACCTCTTTGGAGTTTGGAATTTACACCGATATTTTGGATAACCGATTTTTTCACATTGTCGTCGGCGTCGACGCCATTGGCGAAGATTTCTCGACAAGCAACTAAAACGGAAATGCTCTCTCTCTCAAATCTCAATGGGAAAAAAACTACTACAAGTAACTGTATATATATACATACATATACATATATATATATATAAAGCAAATGAATGAGACAGGGAACGGCAGTGCTCAGTGCATGTGGTGCGTGTGACAGCACTGACAGAGAGAGAAGGAGGAATGTAGCCAATAGCCGTCAAATGAAAAGCAAATTCTGTTGGAAACTCTTGGGATTCTGTTCCATTATTTTACCCTTTTCCGATGTTCTAGTTTCAAAATATCATTTTGAATCTCAAGGGAGATCACATTTTTAAGGTCTAATATTTGTGCCAAATTGGTAAAAATAGTCCACAATGTTAAGTGAAATTGGTAGAATTGGTTCCTATATTATAAAAAATTTGTAAGATTAACCTTTCCGTCTAAATTTCTATTAAATTATCAGTTAAGTGTAAAAAAATCTCAAAAAGGTTTATATCATTAAATTATTTAAATATATTACTTTTTTTTTAAAAAAAGAAAAAAAACAGAGTCACCGCCCATTTTTTTTAAAAAAAATAGTATATTTAAATATGGTAATGAAATAAATGTTTTTGGAATTTTTTTTTAGTTAACGAATAATTTAATAAAAATTTAGATTTTTTTTCTAAACATTTGAGACTATTTTTACAAATTCGTCAATATATGTAGCATAAGGATAAATTATTATTGGCGGATATAAATATATATATATATATAGGCAAAAATTCAAAAAAGGTCTCCTTACATTATAAATATTTTGCGATTTCCATTTTTTTTTTTTTTATTTTATCTCTTATCTTATAAATTTTGGTCAATTTCATCATTTCCGTTAATTTTTTTTTATCAACCGTTAGTCAAGTACCGTTAGTCAAGTGTTATATTTAATAAAAATTATTTGTTAGGGGCAAAAATGTAAATTCACTTTTTTAAAATAAAAAAAACCCCAAAAATTATCTCCACCACCACCTTCTCCCCCTCCGCCATCTCCACCACCACCTTCTCCCCCTCCGCCATCTCCACCACCGCCTTCTCCCCCACCTCCTTCAGCTCATCCTCATCAGTTTTCTCTGATTCCCAAACCTGGGAAACTGCCATTCAGACAAATACCTTCTCCTCCACTAACACTTCCACCACCCAACAACAACAATTCAAGATAGCTAGTTAACACAATTCAAGAAAAACTCTTGAGAGTATTAAGTTAATATAAAGGAATTCATCCATAGATATAAGTACAAAGCCACTAGAACACGCGAGAGCAAGGAAAATCTTCCATTTGCAGGCATACAAAATGAGAGCTTAACCAAAACAAACCTCTGAATCATCCTATTTTTTTTAAAAAAAAGTTCAAATCAAACCGATTAAATTACATAACAGAGAAGGAAAACAATAAAAACAAATAAATATCCAAAGCATAAACAACCAGATAAAAAAAAAAAAAATGAACCTGATCCTGCGAAGATCGAGCAAAGCCAAGAGGATCAGGGATGTCTCGAGAAGAAGGAGAGGTAGAATTTTCAGTGAAATCCACAGCCCATCTACGGCCAGAACCTATCACAGCTTTACCCTTTTCCATCTCTATTTCCCTCAACAGTTTTTTCCCCAAAGCTCTTTCTTTATCCACCCACAGATCTCGTACGCCTCGTCCGTCAACTGTGTACTGCTTCTCTGAGCTGACACAAGATCAAGGGAACAAGGTTTTGCAGTGACCACTCGGAATACCAAAATGAAAATATCTTGAAGGCTAAGAAAATGAATAATTGTTATTTAATTTGAGGAGAAGGGCGGTGGTCCATTGGGGGGGAGAGGAGTCCGGCGGTATCGATTAGTTGGTGTTGGTGGCGATATTTTAATAAGAAATAGTAATAGTAGTGGAGGTGGAGGTATTTGTTTGAATGACAGTTTCCCAGGTTTGGGAATCAGAGAAAACGGATGAAGATGAGCTGAAGGAGGTGGGGGAGATGGCGGAGGGGGAGAAGGCGGTGGTGGAGATGGAGGCGGGGGAGATGGTGGATGAAATAATTTTTGGGTTTTTTTTTAGGCAAATTGGCCAAATTCATCCCTTACATTATAAATTTTTTACGATTTCATCCTTTTTTTTTTTTTTTTGGAAAATTTCATCCCTTACATTATAAATTTTGGCCAATTTTTCTCTTTTTTCTTTTTTTTTTCGGTCAACCGTTAGTCAATTGTTTTTTTTAAAAAAAAATTATTTTCTCGGGAGGTAAAAATGTCATTTTACTATTTTTTTTTTTTTAAAAAAAAAAACCCAAAAACCTTAAAAATTTTAATTTTTCTTTTAGTTTGATTCAAATTGGCCAAAAAGGTCCCTTACATTATAAATATTTTGCGATTTCATCCATTTTCTTTGTTTTTGGAAAATTTCATCCCTTATCTTATAAATTTTGGCCAATTTCATCCTTTTGTTATAATTTTTTTGGTCAACTATTAGTCAACTTGTATATTTTAAAAAAAATTATTTTCTCAGGGGTAAAAATGTCATTTTATTGTTTAAAAAAAAAACCCAAAACCTTAAAATTTTTAATTTTTCTTTTAGTTTGACATGACAAGGAAAATTATCAATTTTAAAAATATACTTAATATCATATATTTTGGTCAAAAATATCTTTTATATTTTTTTATTTATATCAATTTTCAAAGATTTTAAATGCTATTATATTAGTTATTTGGAATCACTTTTTCACTTATTAATTTGGCTTGTTAAAAAAAAATGGACATACTTAGAAATAAATTTGTCATTTACATATATTTTTTCTTTAAATTCTCCCTCAAAAGATCTTAAAATTATAAAAAAATTGAAACTCCATTTATTAAAAATATTTTAACAATCGTAATATTTGTTTGCAAGTTTTATATTAATTTGAAAAGTAAATAGTTAAATTTATATATATTTATTTATTAATATTTGGTTTGACATGTTTGTCAAACTAAAAGAAAAATTAAAAATTTTAAGGTTTTGGTTTTTTTTTTAAACAATAAAATGACATTTTTACCCCTGAGAAAATAATTTTTTTTTAAATATACAAGTTGACTAATAGTTGACCAAAAAAAATTAACAGAAAGGATGAAATTGGCCAAAATTTATAAGATAAGGGATGAAATTTTCCAAAAACAAAGAAAAGGGATGAAATCGCAAAATATTTATAATGTAAGGGACCTTTTTGGCCAATTTGACTTTTTTTTTGTCATGTCAAACTAAAAGAAAAATTAAAAATTTTTATTTTTGTTTTTTTTTTTTTTAAAAAAAAAAATAGTAAAATGACATTTTTACCCCTGAGAAAATAATTTTTTTTTAAAATAACAGTTGACTAACGGTTGACCGAAAAAAAATTAACAGAAAGGATGAAATTGGCCAAAATTTATAATGTAAGGGATGAAATTTTCCAAAAAAAAAAAAAAAGATGAAATCGCAAAAAATTTATAATGTAAGGGATGAATTTGGCCAATTTGAGGAGAAGGGCGGTGGTCCATTGGGGGGGAGAGGAGTCCGGCGGTATCGATTAGTTGGTGTTGGTGGCGATATTTTAATAAGAAATAGTAATAGTAGTGGAGGTGGAGGTATTTGTCCGAATGGCAGTTTCCCAGGTTTGGGAATCGGAGAAAACGGATGAGGATGAGCTGAAGGAGGTGGGGGAGATGGCGGAGGGGGAGAAGGCGGTGGTGGAGATGGAGGCGGGGGAGATGGTGGAGGAAATAATTTTTGGGTTTTTTTTTTATAAAAAAAAATGAATTTACATTTTTACCCCTAACAAATAATTTTTATTAAATATAACAGTTGACTAAAAAAAATTAACGGAAATAATGAAATTGGCCAAAATTTATAAGATAAGAGATGAAATTTTCCAAAAAAAAAAGAAAAGGGATAAAATCGCAAAACATTTATAATGTAAAAGACTTTTTTGACCAATTTGCCTATATATATATATATATATATATATTATAAAAAATTTGAGACATTTTCGTCTTGTCTCGAGCTCATAACCTTCATAAGTCATAAGTAAGACTGTTACCAACTAAGCAAACATTCTTGACAATTTTTTTTTAGTTATAAAAAAAAGAGAGAATATTATAGGATATATATATTATGAAATTATATAAATATGTCACAATAATAAAAATAGAAATGTATAGAGAAAAGAGATAATTTTTATAAAAAATCTTTCTATAATTCTATGGGACTTTACAAAGAGTCTTAAGTAATTCTATTTGTAGAGGGGTAAAAAATAATAATTATATATGTATCATCTTGAAATAATTACATTATTTATCTGGAGGTTTCTTAGGTTGGATCGTTGTAATAAAATATATTAATATAAAAAAATTATAAAATATATGAATAATAAAATTAAAAGCTAATATATATATATTTATATCCAAATTTGACTTAAATTGTCAAGAAGACGTAGCTCAGTTGGTAGTATTCCCACATATAACATAGGAGGTTATGAGTTCGATATGGTCTTCAAACATGTATAAACTTATTGTAGGATATCTAATTCAAAAAAAAAAAAAAAGCTAAAATATGATCTAAATTTATCATTTGATAGTAATATATGGATAAAAAAACAAATAAATTATGAAAGTATAATAAAAATCAAGATTAAAACGACTAATTTTCCTGATTATTTACAAGTGCAAATTTATAGTTATAGTTGTTGGATAAATAGAGTACACAACTCTAAATTATCTTGAGAAGAAAATAAAACACACTCTAAAGAGAACCCACAAAACACTAAGGAACAAAGCTTTTCTTGTTTAACAAACAACTTTGTTTTTCATTTTGTGATTTACAATGGTTAAGTACTTAGGTATTTATAGGAAACTCAATGAAATATACACCACACAATTTCACCTACCAATTTCACCTACCAATCTCACCTACCAAGCTCACCTACCAATCTCACCTACCAATCTCACCTACCAAGCTCACCTACCAAGCTCACCTAATTTTGCAATTGTAAGCAATTACATCATCAAACTAACATTGAGCTTGAACAATATTATTTAACTTTAGATTGGGGTTAGGATTACTTATTATGGCTGATATTGATTCTCAACAATAGTTTTTAACGATGATAAGGTGATTTTCCATTTTCTTAAGCAAATAACTCAATGGGAAAAAGCTTGGTAGCTGAGATTTTTACCATCAAAGAAAACAAAAAAAAGTTACAAACAATATATATATATGATAATGATGAATGATGTTATTATAATCTAAATTCTTGAATTGTCAAAAAGTTAGTTGGAATTAGGCCGGAAAAAAGATCCAAACTTTCTCAATCAGAAAACTAAAGCTTCAAGAAAACATTCTCTTGTTAGTTCTTACCATTATCATGAATATATATATGCATACATATATATATATATATATATATATATATATTCAGCAGGAACATGTTTGAAATAATGTTTTTCAAAACTAACCATAAATTTGGCCCAAAGGAAACCCACAAATGGATCCTCATTTTGTTCTTCTTCTGATATATTTTCTATGTTCTGGTTTGTTGTTCTTACCTGTATTGCCTACCTCTCCTACTAATTTATACCAAAATAACCAATTAGTTTACCAGAATTGCAAAAACAATGGAAATCTGTCTCGATCACCATCAATTATTTCAACCCTTTTGGAAGAACTAATGGAAAATTCAAATAAATCAAAATACTTTGCAACATATGCAGGTGATGATGAAATTTCCATATTAGGCCTTTTTCAGTGCAGAGTAGATATGAGCAACCATGATTGCCACAATTGTGTTCAAAACCTCCCTGAATTGTCCAAGAATTTGTGTGGTACGAGAATCCCAGCTCGAATTCAGCTCTCTGGCTGCTACATTCACTACCAGATGGATCAGATTCGAACATGGACATCGAGGCTGGAATTACATCACAAGATTTGCAGTACAAAAAAATCAAGATCAAGAAAGTTCTTGGAGAGCAGAGATGCAGCATTTTCAGCTGTTCTTGATCAAGAATGTTACTTTAATACTGGTGGTGGTACACCTTCGTGTGATGTGATTTACGAGTCGTTACATGTGGTTGCAGAGTGTGAGGGGAATTTTGGAGGGTGTGATTGTATTGAATGTGTTAAGAAAGCAGTGGAAATTGCTCAGGATGAATGTGGATACTCTGTTTCTGGAGAAATTTTTCTTGACAGCTGCTACCTTAGCTATGGCATAAATGGTGGAGGTACATACATACATATTGTTTTATATACTCACTTCGTTTTTTTTTTTACTTATCACGTTAGTATTTATTGCAATTTATACTTAAATTGTTTTAACTGAAAGATGTGTTTTCTTATCAGTGACAAATATAAAAAATGAGGGAGATATGCTAGAGACTTGTTATATAATAAATGCTAATTTGTTATGTGTGTGTTTTAGATGGAAAATTATCATCAGGAAGTTCGATTAATAATAAACTGGTAGCCATTGTCATTGGTGGAATAGTTGCAGCATCATTTGCCTTGTTCATCTGCTATTGCTGCATATCATGGGGGAAGAAGAAAGATGGTATGTAGAACTAAAACTCAACACACACACATATATATGTATATATAAAGTATATCAATTATGGCAAACAGATTTTAAAGACTTCTCTCATCAATGTTATCATAGATTACTAGAAGAGGAAATGAAGGACACTGTACTGCTGCTGCTGGTGATCATAATAGTTATTAGCTTGCTTGCACAAGGGTATTGTAATAATATATATATATATCTTATATATATAAGATCAATGAAGCGATGCATGCATCCTCATTAAGGGTTATTCATAAAAGTAAGATATTTAATTAGTACATTTTTTTTTTACTTGTCTTATGTTATATATATACGAAAAATCAAACCATGATGTTCTCAAACCTATAGTTGATGTCCATAAACTATATATAATGAGAAATGGAACTGCAAATTATGAATCTTTCATAACATATATAATGAAGAATGGAACAGCAAAACCTGATGAATGAATTTGTACAAATCTTACACATACTTACACCAAGAATCAAAGGGAACAAAACACAAAAAACCTATAAATATATATATATGTATGTATGTATATGCATACGTGCTTTGTTTAAAATGCAAGAGAAAAAAAGAAGCAATTGATGATGATCTTTGTTATCAGATTCACATATCTCTTCTGTCATTCAAGAAGTTGGAAAAAAGAATAATATTCAGATATAATATATCCTAGAAATTAAGCAAAACAATTAATTCATCATAAAAACAGGAAGGAAATTTTATTTTTTTTTTGTAACCAACCCATTTGAAAATAATAAGGAAAAGCTAAACAGTAATAATAATAATGGTGGACGTGTAGGCAACTTGTATTTGTAAATTTTTTTCACGCATAAAACCTGCGCAAGTCATCTTCAGGATAGCTAAATCGGTACGACGTCGTCCTCGGATAGAGTGTACCTTTTCTTTTTCTCTTCATGTTACTATTGCCACAAATCAAGGTGAATTCAAAACCTTTTCCGAAGCACGAAAATAGTCCTCCTCCTCCTCCGTCCGACCGGCTTCTCCGTTTTGGGTTGATTTTTTTCTTATTGCTTTCCTGATGATCATGATCATGATCAATTATCAGTTGATGATTTTGATCATGAATATTATTCCTCCACAATGCGTTCCTCCTTGATCTCAAAAATTCCTCACGTTTTTCCTGATCTGTTTCCTCTGTCCAATTATCGAAAATGGAGCTCCCGTATTCGTCCCCTGTTGCGGTTGAGTAAAACCCTTTCTTCAAATTAGCAGCCACTTCCGACGGTAAAGGTTTCATTTGCGATGCCGCCGTTGACACGACCGATTTTGTTCGACAATTAAGATCCGAATGATTATTATTGTTATTGTTGTTGTTGTTGTCGTCTAATAGCGAGCCTTTTTCCGATTTCGACGCCGCCTTGGCTTTGCTGAATTCCTCTTCTAGGAGTTTCATTTTCTCATCAATGGAGGATCGGCTATTATTGATATTAATTTCCTCAACCTGCTCCTGATCCTGATCATTGCCGATTCGTAACGCGCATAATTCTCTAGGAGATAGGATACTGCAGCTAGGGTTACCATTGTCGAGGATATTGACTCCGATGTTGAGAACTCCCTGCATATGACCTGACGGACGACAAATGTTAAGACTGACGGTCCGAATTGCCGGACTATTGAGAACCAAAGGAGGTGAAATTTGGTTAATCATGAGGTGCGCGGTTCCGACTGGAAGGTCTCGGAGCCATGCGACGTTGTAAATTTCAACGGTTAAAGCGGCTCTGTCGGAGCGAAGGAACCGATCTTCAACTCGGAAAACCAATTTGTAATTCCAGGTCGGATTTGTGTGGCCGTGATGATCAATTCTGGTGCTTAATTTGTGCTCGGGGTTAATCCATGCGACTGCGAACGTTCTCAACATTTTGGATACGGGTGGAAGATATTGTGCTGAAAAGACATGGATTTCCAGGATTTTGAAGGGTATATTGATAGCCATTAATTAGGAAAAGACAACAGAAGAAGAAGAAGAAAAAGAAGAAAAGGAGCCGGCCGGAGAGATTGCAGGTGATGATGAAACTCAGACAACAAAATTTGTTGTTGTGAGGTCACCGGTGACCGGCATAAACCTGACGGAGAAAGATTACATACAACTTCTTGTTTAGACAGGGTGAGAGGTGAAATTATTTTCTTCACATTCATCGACGGGATCATTAATTGAAAAATGTATTATGTATGTTTTTTTTTTTTTTTTTTTTTTTTTGGTAAATAATGTATTATGTATTATGTATGTTATAAACACAACATTTAGCTATATTCATCGACGGGATCATTAATTGAAAAATGTATTATGTATATTATAAACACAACATTTGGCTATAGCTAATTAATGCTTTCAAATCTGAAAAAACCTTTAGACAACTATTTACACAATTTTTAGCTTAAATATTTATGTAACTAACTAACCATTAACAAATTGTTTTGATATGTCATACGTACTGAAAAAAAGTCAATCATCCTCATCCCATGATTATAGATTAAAAATACTTACCAAAAAAAATATATAAATTACAAATAAATACATATATGGTGTAAATAAATTGTATAATATAATGTTCTAAAAATCAAAATAGCTATCAAAGATAAAATAATATATATATATATATATATATATATTATACCCAGCAAAAAAAATTCAAAACTATACATCATTATGTGATAAAATCTAAACATAGACCACAATTTTGTAATACATTTTAGTATCTTAAAATTAATCTTAAGAAACTTTAGATGCAAGCGAGTTCTTAATAAGTTCTTTTCACTTAAGTGAAAGTGTCCTCTTGTATGAGATCCCTCTAAGACACCTCGTGTCAAAGCAATATTAGTCTTAAAGATTTTCATACTCATAAATTTCTTCAAAATTAATCCATAATATTAGTAATTAATTAAGATAATATCGTGTGAGATTAGCATAGAATATATATATATATATATATTGTTTTTTTTAAGCAATGGTGGAGAAACATTTGCTAAATTTTCAACCATGCATAATCTTCAGCAAAAACAACTCAAACCGTTTAATTTCTTTCACCTCCGCACTTACCAAAAAAAAAAAAAAAAATTCTTTCACCTCCGGGAATTTGAATTTCTTCCTTCAGGTCGTGGTGGGGTGGGGAAGACAAGTACGACGTCGTTATGGGCACAGGGGGCGGTGGCGGCGGCACCGATACCCTAATTTCGACGTCCTCCTCAGATACAAACTCTAGTAATTCTCATCCGACCACCTCTTCCACCTTCACCATTAATTCCTCATCATCATCATCAGACGGAACCAGCTCGTCTCCCGATCCTCGTCTCCTGGAAATAATTCTGATATCAGCTCAGGATTTACCTCAGATCACGAAATCAATGCGGACATATGCAGTTGCTTGGATTCACCCAAAACGAAAGCTAACATCCCCGGTTGACCAAAAAGGCCACACAAATCCGACATGGAACGAACGATTCGCATTCTTCGTAACCGACGAATTGTTCGCATCCGACGATGCTGCTTTATCCATAGAGATATACAACTTGTCGTGGTTTAAAGATGTGTTGATAGGTACCGTTCAGGTTCTCATGAGCGATTTGATGATCACCACCGATAGTAATAATCCGAGATTCGTCGCCTTACAGATACGTCATCCGTCAGGTAAGTTTCAGGGAAAACTCAACATGGGAGTCTCGTTTGTTGACGATGATCACAACGACCACGATTGCATCTGGACCGTTGATCAAAATCACGAAAAGGAACACACCACCGCCACGTGGGGATTCGAAAGTCCGGAAAAAGGGGATCCGTCGGTAATTAACGACTCGGAATTATACTCAGATATCGGACCTTCAGCATCAATAGTAGCGGCAGAAATAGCTCGGAAATCATTTCCGGTACCGCCACAGAGTCGAACGCCGCCGCCGGTAAAGGAATTATTAGTTGAAAATGTGGGAAGCCGATCGACAATTGTGGAAGAAATGACGGTGGAGGAAGCAACCGCTAAAGGATTGATGACGTCATCAAAAGTAGTAACGACGGCGATGGCGACGGCAGCGAGGAGGAGGAGGTTATACGAAGGAGATAAATCCAGAGGAATACATATACGACGGCATTCAGATGGAGGATTATTTTCATGCTTTGGAAATGCACATGGATTTGAATTCACCATTGTCTGCGGTTCAACCAATAATAAACCTAATTTTAAAGAGCAACCACTGGTCTCATCAACTCCTCTGAAAAACAGACCTAATTAATAACAGGATTAATTATTAGGTCTAAATTAAGATGGAGAAAACAAAATCAGGGTCTCTTTTTTTTTTTTTTTTTTTTTTTTTTTTTTTTTTGGTGTCCGATTTTTGGGGTTTTCTACTATTCTAACACGATCGACAAAGATCTGGCTAAAATTAGGGTCTCTTTGTAAACAAAGTTCATACTCATTAACTAAACATTAATGATATAAAAAAAACTTTTTTGTTATTTGTTGTGTGTTTTGGCTCACCTAATTTAAATTTAATTTATTATGTTATATCTAATTTTGTTAGATTCAATATTTTGTCACAATCACCATGATGTGTATATATCTTAATTTGTGTTAGGTTTCTTTATATATATATATATATATATATATATATATATATATATATATTATAAATAGGTAGTTCTCATGCTTCATATTGTCATTGACTTCATTATTTCCTTCCCTTTGGGCTTTGGCGTACTCTACTTGATCATTACTACTTCATAAATCCAAAAACATCTATTTCTTATATCCCTCAAATTTCCTTTTCAATTAATTAAGTTGTGTCAAGTGTGTGTGTGTTTTTTTTTTTCTTCTTAAAAAAGAGAAAGAAAGAAATAAAGGTAGATGAACACTATGTGTAAATTATTATCATTATTATGAAAAAGACAATTGGTTGTTTGTATTTGATTGTAAGGAACAAAAAGGGTGAGATTCCATGAAGATAATACCAAGGAACAAAGGACTATACATATATATATATATACATGTTACTTTACCATTATTAATCAAAGAATAAAGGAAAAAGAAAACAAAAATCTAACTTAATATTGTTTATACAATTATATTAAAAAAAAAAAAATTTTTTTTAAAATAGTAACTTAGTCGGTACTTATCTCACTTATGACTTATAGAGATCATGACACAGTAAAAATAAAAATACGTCAAATTAAAAAAAATATATATGTATAATTCTTTTTTATTAATTTACTAGATAATCTATAAGAGTTTTTTAAATTTTTTTAAGGAGAAATCTTGAAGATATCTATAAAAGATAAAGTTGCTTACTACATCATGTGTGCATGTTTCTTGTGGTTATATTGAAGTGTCCATAAAGCAAAAACTTCAGCATCACACTCTCTTTCTTTGCTCCCACTTCCTTTTCTTATTTAGATATGTTATATATATATATATATATATATATAAAATTTATGTCTTGAATTTATAAATATTTTTAAAAGTTGATGTTTTAAGAGTTGTTTAATGAATAGAACAACTTGTCATTATATGTGGTTTATTATCTCTATCTATAATATAAACTTGATTATAATAATGTTATGGCTTTTTGTGTTGTTTGATTCTTTGTATTCTTAATACTTAGATTGTGTGTAATACAAAATCCTATATATATATATTTAATAAAAAAAAAGGTTTGTTTGGAAGAAAATGTCAAAATAAAATGTCAGCAATTATATATATATATATATATATAAAAACACACACACACACACACAAAGCATATCCAATTTGTTTTATTATTTTTGTGCCTTTAAAAGTATTGGATGATTCTTACCTAAAAATTAAAACAAGTTTCTATTAGAGTTAGTATCGTTTTTTAGAAATAGAAAATTTCACACAAAGACTGGTAAAAATCCTTATATATATATATATATATATATATGTCTGACTTTGAATAAGAATGATTAAGAAAAATTAGTTTTTAGAGTAATCTTCTACTACTGCTAAGTCTTACTTCTTTTATATATATATATATATATATATATATGTATATATGTATGTATATTGATTCCAATTGGATTGAATTCTCTTTTGTTTTTTGTGAATCATATTGTGCTGCTAGGTTAGCCAAATTGGAATGTGGATTTTTCAATCTCAGTCTCTGTCAGCTACAAAAGAAACCATCAGCAGACCAAACTGTAATCGTAATCTTTATTTAATGATTTATTTGAGCCCCCCATTAACTAAAGTTTGAAGCTTTTCATTTCAATTCTCTCTCTTCTCTTTCTCTCTCTCTCTCTCTCTCTCTCAGGGATGCTTACTGACTTCTTACTCAACCACCCCTCAAATAAAAGAACCAGAAAATTCTTGTTCTTGGTGACTTTTCTTTTTTTGTGCTAACTTTGAATTTAATCAAGTAAGAGAGAAAGAAGAGGAGAGTATTGTTGGTTGGAGAAAGATTGTTGTTTGGATTCTTGAAAAGTGGATAAACAAGATTTTTTTTTCTTTTTCTATTTTTTCTTGTAAATTTAAGGAAAGATTAAAACTTTTTGTGGGTTCTTGATCTTGAGCTCCATTCATATATGTTTTGAAGAAGGAAGAAATGTCTGCGTGTGATTGTTTCTGCTGGGGAAATGGGTACGAGGAGTTACCTCCTTTACGATCAAAGCCCTTTTCTTTGCCTGCACCTCTTCCACAATGGTCTCAAGGTATGTATGCCCTGGAAATTTCTTTTATAAAACATTCATATTTTAAATATTTATTCTTGCTCTGTTTTTGAGTTATTCTTTTTCTGGGATGGTGAGATAGTTTTTGTTTGAGAAATTAAGTTTGTTTTGAGTTTTGAACTTCTTGGCAATTTTTTTCTTTGAATTTTTCAAGAATTTGATCAGATTCTACCTTTTGATTGAGGTCTAATGTGCAGGTTTCTCCAGAAAAATCTGTAGTTTTCTTTACAATCTTGTCTTTTTCCCTTACTAAAGTTATTTTAGTCCTCTTTGTACTATTTTATTCCCTTTTTCTATGTTCAGAAATACAGATAGTATTCTTTATTCTGTGATGTTATTGTATATTTAATATAGGTTCTTGAACTTGTAACAAATCAATTTTTTGTGTTCTTTTTTGAAAATTTCCTCTCTTTTTAATGTTGTAAATGGGAAGAAGAGCTTTTTCAAAACCAATCATGTGGGCATATGCAAAAGTCTCAAATTGCTGTAATTTTTTCTTTGCAGGTCAAGATTTTGCCACAGGAAAAATATGTTTGGGAGAAATAGTAGTAGCTAAAATCACAGAATTTGAGAGAATTTGGAGTTATGATCCATCATGGGGGATATCACAACCTATCTCATTTTATAGGCCAATCAATGTTCCAGATGGGTTTTTCTGTCTTGGTCATTACAGCCAGACAGATGATAAAGATCTAAGAGGCTATGTTCTTGTAGCAAGAGAAGTAGAAAGTGTAAAACCCGATAATAATACTACTTGTAACTTGGCCGCCTCAGATTCTTCTCCAGCTCTTGCTATGCCTGTTGAGTACAAGTTGATTTGGAGCTCCAGTTCTCGAAATGATGGACACGGATGGATTTGGCTGCCAGTTGCACCAATTGGATACAAATCAATGGGATTTTTTGTCACCAATGGACCTGATCAACCCTCGATAGATGAAGTGAGATGTGTTCGAGCTGATCTTACAGTCGAGTGTGAAACTGATGATATGATGTTTAGTCGAGGTTCTTTTCAGATATGGAAAACAAGACCATGCCAAAGAGGAATGTTGTGCAAAGGTGTTTCAGTTGGCACTTTCTTTTGCAGTAAAGAATCTACTAATCCAACTGATTTCAATATTGCTTCCCTGAAAAACCTAGATTCATCTCTGAATGCAATGCCAAATCTTGATCAGATCCATGAACTCATTAACCATTATGGGCCAACAGTGTTTTTCCATCCGGATGATGAATACTTACCCTCCTCTGTTTCTTGGTTCTTCAAAAATGGTTCTCTTTTATATAAAGATGAAGATGATAAAGGCATATCGATTGACCCGAGTGGCTCAAACTTACCAATAGGTGGAGTAAACGATGGAAAATTCTGGATAGATTTGCCAGAAGATACTAAAAACAGTAACTATGTCAAGTACGGTAACATTGACACCGGAGAATTATACGTTCATGTTAAGCCAGCCTTAGGTGGAAGTTTTACTGATATTGCTATGTGGATTTTCTGCCCTTTCAATGGACCAGTAACCCTTAAGGCTTGCTGGAAAAACATTGCTTTGGACAGAATAGGTGAGCATGTTAGTGATTGGGAGCACTATACACTGAGAATAAGCAACTTCAATGGTGAGCTATGGAGTTTGTACTTCTCTGAGCACAGTGGTGGTGGATGGAGATATGCTTCTGAGATAGAGTTCATGGAAGGTACTAATAAGCCTATTGTGTATTCATCGAAACACGGCCACGCTTGTTTCCCACATCCAGGATGCTATATTCAGGGATCTTCAAAGCTGGGATTAGGAATCAGGAATGATTGTGATCAAAGTAAACACTGGATTGATTCCAGCATTAGGTATCAAATTGTTGCAGCTGAGTATCTTGGAGAAGATGCTATTAAAGAACCGACATGGCTACAGTACATGAGAGAATGGGGTCCTACTGTTGTGTATGATTCAAGAACTGAAGTGGAGAAACTTATTAAACATTTACCATTTTTTGTTAGATTCACTGTGGAGTCTTTATTTGAACTTTTTCCAACTGAGCTTTATGGTGAAGAAGGTCCTACAGGTCCGAAGGAGAAGGATAATTGGCTTGGAGATGAACGGTAATGGCTGATATATACATACATATATATATATATATATAATCCTCTACTTCTATGTTCCAAAGTTGTTGTCTTGTATGTTTGTGTGAGGTACTACTTTTTTGTCACAGTGTGAAAGGTTCATTTTGGGGTTTTCTTTTACTATATAAGATAGATTTTTTAGCCCCTTTGAAAACCCTTTTTCTTGTACTTCTTTGGCTGCTGTGTGCCACTAGTCATACTATACTAGTGTGTATATATATAGACACACATATATATACATGAAAGGTTCATTTTGGGGTTTTCTTTTACTATATAAGATAGATTTTTTGTCCCCTCTGAAAACCCTTTATCTTGGACTATTCTTTGGCTGCTTTGTGTGGCACTAGTCATACTCGTGTAAATATACACTTTTTTTTTTTTTTTTTTTTAAGCTATACACACACACATATACATACATATTGGTATCTGATATACATATCTTCAACATCAACTCAAAGGTTTAAAACAGCTAAATCAGAAAATCAATAAAAAGAAAAAGTAATGTTTGAGGAAAGGAATATGCATAAAGATTTGAATAAGTAAGATTCATTCATATAACTGAATCTATAAATACAATAATAATGTGTGTTTGAATGTTGATATTACATAGGCAAAAAAATAACAGATCAGAAGAGATTTACAACAAAAGCCAACACAGCCAATAGCCCTCCATGAGTGTAAAAACTTAAATGTGTCAGTATAACAAATAAAGAAACTCAGTGCCTCTTTCCTGCATCCTATATAATTAGTGGAAAAACTAAACTAAAATCATAATTGAAAGTGGACAAAAAGTGGGAAGAATCAAAAAAAGAATTAACAGACTTACAGTAAGTAGCAATCTCAAAAGGGAATATAGAGGGAATATACGGTGTTTTTCACACACTCTCTCTATTCCCTTTTGAGGTCCTCCCATCTGATTTCTTGAGCACATTCACCACAAACAGTGGCACAACCCATCTTTGTTCCCTGACTTCTAAGGGTGAGTAAATGTGATAAGTTTGTGCACTTTCTCTGTGCCATTCGGTATCTTGCACGTTCAAGGTAAGATGACACTCTTTTACTATCACGATTAGTAGTGATTTCTACCTTGGAGATCTTCTCTTTAGTCTTCTGTTCGCGATATAGATCAGAAGTTACGTGCTGTCCAAAGGAAGAAGATTCATCATGTGAAACTCGTTTCACCTCCTTCCATTCTATATCTTTCCTATATACTTCCCAAGCCAAATCCTGCTCCTCTTTCGAAAGCTTTTCATCTTCGTTCTCTTGTAAAAGAGTTTCATGTTCATGATAGTTTGCAATCCATCTGTATGCAAGCACAGAAATAACAGCATTTACCATAACTTTATTATACTAATTCCTAATTCATTAGGTAAAAGGAACGTGCCAAAATGTGTCAAGAATGTCTACCTAGGATGATGCCTCTCAATCAACTTCTGCAATAGTTTATCCGAAGATATGCCTCCTTGCGGACATGGAACCCCCTGACTACGGCTCTTAGTTACTTCAGGAACATCTCTTTGCTCTTGTCCCGATTTGGGCAACATATCGGGATCTTCCTCATCACCAAAATGAAAGAGATCCAACATTTCTTCTTTTGATATAGTTCTATGGACTTGTTGCTTATCAACCACCCTTGCTGCAAGTCCTTCCTTTGTCACCTGTAAGAATATCATAATTTCTTATGGCCTTCTAAGACATAAAATAATGCAAGCATTAACAATGCAATCTATTTTACCTGACGCTTATATATTTTTTCCTCCATAGTTCCATGAGCCAGTAACCGGTAAGCAAATACAGGCTTTGTCTGCCCATACCTGGAATGGAAGAAAATGTCAAATTACTTGAAATGTTTTTCCTATATTCTACCCTAACAGAAAGTTTAGTCCTGACTAAAATTACCTCCAAACTCTATATATAGCTTGAAGATCATACGTTGGATTCCACGAGCCATCAACTATAATTACACGATTAGCAGCATGAAGATTGATACCCAGAGATCCAGCCTTAGTTGATAATAGAGTACATTTAACTCTCGTGTTTGATGATTCATTAAAATTCTCTACAATTTTCTGTCTTTCGGACCCCTCCGTCCTTCCATCTAACCTATTACAAGATAGGTCACAAGAGAATAATTTTAAGAAATCTAGCAAGCTCGCTAAATTACTCAAAAATTTAGAAGATGATAAATGTAAATACAATAGGAAAAAGGTTATCTTAATTTTCTCAAGAGCTTGAAATGATGCAAACACACCTGTACCAGTCTTTTCCCCGTCTCCAACACTTCCCTGTTTTCCCTTTACGAGGCAATTTTGAAAGATAAAGCTCAATCAGATCCAGTGTTGCTATGCTCTGGCTAAACACCAGTGCTTTGTCACCCATGCCAGAGCACATTTTAAGAACATCAAGAAGCAGAACCATTTTGCCACTATAGTCAATGTCCTTGTAGTTATCCTGAAGAAGATCTCTCCACCAGTCCTGGTAAAATTTGACATAAATATTACAAACATTAGTATGAAAAAGTGATGAAAGGGGAAGATGGAAAAAAAAAAAAAGCAGCTTCAAGACATTATCTACTAATATAAAGGTGGGAAGAACAAACTAGCACAAATATTAAACAAAATGAAAAAAGAGAAGAAACCTCTTGAAGAAAGCCATTAACATTTTTTCTGCTTTCAAAGTTGTTCCCCAGCTTATCTGTAGAAATGAAAAAGAGAAAAAAAAAAACGATCTTTCTTGTCAGATGTAATCCACTTGAAGCTCATGTAGATTGCAGGGAATATTCAAAGTTACACACTTCTCAAAAATGGAAGTCCAGAATAAGCTTCATGAACTCTCAAAGTAGAAGATGAGATGGATGTACATTACAAAAAAGAAATTAGGAGGATAAACCAATAAGCTACACAGAATCACATAACAATTAAGAAATATCACCTCCAGAGATAACATTGTAATCCATGTTCTCATCACTTGAGCATTCATCAACTAGAAAATTCTCAGCATCTTCACGTCTACTGCTGTCTTTGTTTTCTTTCATCAATTGCAATATTCCAGGATGGTTCCATATCTGCATAATACAGACTAGAACATTACGGAGTGCATATAAGATGGAAACTAATGTCTGCAGTATTAAGTATGACAAAATTTTACATGAAGACAATAATCAGTTCCATGAACAACACTTTCCTTCTTTTCTTTTTTTTTTTTAGCACAATAGAAGAATATAAATGGAGAACAACATAACCTTAATACCATAATCATGTTCAATTGTAATCAATAGTCAAGCATAAGCAAGAAACTTCTAACTACTGTTCCATAGAAGGAATTCTTATGGATGAGGATATCAATCAGTTTTGACAAGTCCAAGAGGATGATTGGAACACAAAATCAAGAAAATAAGGATGATGGTGCAAGACCCTTACAACACAAGATTAAAACCAAAAGAGTGAAAGCCCTAAAGTATTACAAACTCAAGAACAAAATCTGTTGAACTGGTGAGTCTTGCAAAGCATATCTTTTTTCTCCCAAAGATTTTGTAGAAATTATCTTGAACAATGACAAAGAATTACCTTTTGAATAAACAGAGTACATGTATACGAACCAATCCCAGAGTGTAAATTTAAATAGCTGAACTACCAACTATCTGAGTAAATAATAAAATATGGAACTGTATGCAAGAAGTAGATAAAATAATGCACCTGAGCCAAGGCCTGGTACCCAGCAAAAAAGGAACGCTTTTTTATGATCTCCCCGGAAACCTTGTCTTTTGTGAAACCATGGACCCGAAGGAATCTTTGATATAACTTTCTCTGTAAAGGAGAAAGCCTGACAGTTAATACAAAAACAGTTTTGGGTGGCAAATCTTTTTTCACAACGTTCATGTCCATTCTCTGAACAAATCCCTTGAGTTGCTCATAGAGTATATGAGATCTTAGGTTCATAAGCTTCACATCATTGGCAGTAGAATTGGTATGTTGACCATTTTGTATCGGATTCTGAAAGCTGCAAAACAGGTCAACAAATATAGTAAAATACCAGGGGAAAAAAAGAGTAGGATTAGAAAGGAAAACTGAATAGATCAGAAAAAAATAAAAATAAAAATAAAACTTGCCGGTTTCTGAACTCATGACTGCTACCCAGAAATCCTTCTCTTACAAAATCAACCATCTATGTATGATGAGATCCAAATTAAATCAGAAAAGTGACCAGGGTTATTAGGTGAAACAAAAAACCATAGACTTCTAAAGCCTTACACAATAATATTCCATCAGATTGTTTTGAAGAGGTGATCCAGTTAATGCAATCCTTCTTTGGCATTTATTTTGCTTCAGAGCTTGTGTAACATCAGCCATAGTATTCTTGATCATGTGAGCCTCATCACAGACAAGAATATCAGGTCCACCCTGACACACAATTCTAGCTTCTTCAAGACAAAAGGTAAATTCAAAATACAAAAGCAGCAGATGGAACATTGATTGGGACAACAATTACTACTCCAGAGTATTGATGGAAACACTTCCATTTTGAAAAAAATATAACTACAGTATCTCTTTTGCTAATAAACTCAGTTTGAAGTACCTGGAGGGCATCAGAAATTGCCTTTGCCAGAAGACGGTCTTTTATATGCTTCCCAAGAGCAAAATTTCTGAAAGCACTATAACCTATCAATAAAACACCACCTTTGGATCTCCATTTGAAGATCAAATTGGCTCTTCTCTCCCTTAAACATTTTTCAAGAAAAGAAAATAATCAGAAAATTATAACTATTATTGACATTGGAAAAAAAAAAGAAGAATAGTTCCAATCACAGGTAGCACCAAAAAGTTAAGTGAGTATTATAATGCACCAAGAACAAGGCCATCAGAAAGAAAAGTAACAAAATGAACAGATACAACCATGAGAAAAATTGTGCCCTTACAAGTTAACAGAATATGACCTGCATTTCCATTTTAAATTTTCCATTCAATTCAACCACTGAAATGATGAAGAGGGTGAGTGAATATATATATTATCATTTTATTCAAGAAGGCAGGCTACCCAAGGATAGTGTGTCTCGTGCAATGTAGAATCTTCATTTTTTCAAAAGAGAACTATCATTTATCTGAGAAACAGCTAGATTAAGTTAGTAAAATTTCCAATTTACCAACCCCAATATAAATCATGCATGGCAAGGAACTGTTTTCAGGAATGTGAAATATTCATGTGCATGTCACTTAATGGCATAAAAATTAGAGCAGAATAAAAAGTTAGTTAATGCATGCTGCATCCAGAAAGCATCAAGGGAAGCTACAAACTCAATAGATAATGTAATCAAGTAGATTTTTGTTTAAACAAATCCAACCTTGGAACATCTTGAAGCATGAACACACGCAGAGGCTTCAGTTCTGATGGTCTCCATTTGATAAATTCATTCCGCCAATTATGCAGAACACTTACTGGGGTCACAATGAGCACAGTTTGCAATCCCAAATCCACAGTTCTCATGGCAGTATACAAGAAAGCAATAACCTGCCCAAGAACAATAATTTGCGCAAGCAAATTACTGATTAGCATTGCTATGACAAAAATTCGGGAAGCTTGTAGTGGGAATAGAAAACAGTTCCAAGGTAATAGAAACAATTATATTATTTGAGCTAGTCAGTTTTTGCACATGCTATACACTGAAGAAATACATCATATACAGATAATATGCAGAGTACAACATTCCAGTTAAATTGGTGGCATAATGGGAATTCTTCACAGGTACTTCAAAACAAAGAAAATAATATTTAATTGAGCCATAAAATAAGTGGAAGAAAACACAAAAATCAGTAATCAAACAAGTTAGTTATTGGTTACAATACAAGGAGAAGGGTTCTCCCCTTAGAAGTCACCATCACCATTCACATTAAGAGCCCATGAAAATTTCTATGTATAGTAAGATTTCTGCAACTAACATCTTCACACCAAGGTGCAATACACAAAATGAAACAAAGAAAATAAACCTTCTATTTGTTCAAACATGAATATGTCACTTCAAGAGAAGAAATGTTTTCCCAGGATTTTCTACTTATTTTATAAACTCAGCTTCAGAGGAAACTCACAAAACTACAATAAGATGTACACATAGAGAAAGAAAGAATAAAAGCAATACATGATCTGATTCAGAAGTGAAACAAGGCATCCCTATTTTAGAAGATCATACCTGAAATGTTTTACCTAAGCCCATTGTATGGGCAAGAATGCAACCAAGACCCTTATCTCCAGATTTTACTTTCCGAACAGATTGGATGATATTCTCCCACATGAACCGGATCCCAGCAATCTGTACTAACAAGCAAAAAACAATTCTATTACTAATCCATTTATCATAAAAATAATTGACATATAAAGTACTATTAGTGAAAAGTGGCATCTAAGTATGGATTGTGAAACCCTTCTATCGTGGTAGTAAAATTGTTCACTGCATAGTAAATGTCCAGATTACATTTCACAAGCATTTAGTACTTTTTGATGAGGTGGTCATTTAATAATTTAAAGTGTGAAGTTTGCATGTGTTCGGACTCAAGGTAAAAAGTGTGTCAAGCAAACATGAAAGGGAAATAGACAAATTGTTAATTTCAAACCTCTGTTTGTCAATTTAAAGCTCTAGATAAGATGGAAATTTAACATGGTTGTCAAAGATAAACAAAGGAACATATGTTCTTCTAAAGAAATTTTAATAGAACTCATTAAAGAAAATACCAATCCTAACAAGCAGATACAAATATGAGGGGCAGCAGCAGATCTTCGAAAGAATCATTACAAGACTCGAGAGATAAACCACAAGACATAATAAAAAAAAAGAGCTAATATTGGCAATAAAAATGCACAACCATGGAAGTATAATTGGAATAAGAAAAGAAGGGTAAAGAAGTAGAGTTCTATGAAAGGGAAGAGAAATCATCCAAAGAATGATGTTTTAACCTGTTAAAAACATAAACTGAATGGGAAAACATTTGTTAAGCATAGAAACCTTCTAAATACAGAAGTCACTTATAGTTAAGGGTGAGGGGTTTCCTAATTACAAAAAATGTATAGAGATGTAAAAAACAAGTTATCTATCAATGAAAATGAACCTGGTGGGGCTTCAGTTTTGTTGAGATGCTGGGAGGAATCCTTACAGGCTCTTCACCTGCATCTCTGACAACATTAACTATATAACCTCTTAAAGGATCACCTAGGACTTCAGCAGTACCTTCAGATGTGTTACAATTACGACTTCCAGAATTCATCACAGAAGATTTCACAGAGAACTGTGCCCCCAAAGACTTGAGACGTTCTTGTCGTTCCTGCACCACACAGCAAGTTCAGTCCATAATCAATCCAGTGGACACAAGATAAAATAACAAGCACTTCTATGTTGACACTTACTTTTTCAATTGCAATTTTCTTTCGGGTCTCTTCCCCTAACTCTGCATCATCAATAATTCTTCGAATCTTCTTTTTTTGTCTTCTCCTATTGCTGATCAATATACAGAGGATTTGTGCTTTCAATTGAAATGTGGAAACAGCATACTTTCAATTTATAGACAGAAAACATATAAAAGAGTTGTAAAAACATCTTATTTCAATACAAAGAGTATCATGGATCATGAACAAAGGAAGAATGAAAGACCTAACGTTTAATTGACTCAAAGAACAGAATAATAAGGAATTAGTACTTCACATACTCTCTTGATGATTTATCCTCATGACTCTATCCTTTCATTACATCAATTAAATTTATACAAATTAAAAGACTTTGACACCAAAAGAAGAAAATAAATTTAAAAAACTAATTGCACTAAATCAAAGAAAATCCAACATACCCCATACTGTTTCGAAGAAATGTATTAGAAGTTTCTAAATCAGAGTCTGAACTTGAATCAGACTGACTTTCTGATTCAATCAATTCTTCTAATTGAGAAGTCAAATGCTGCAGAATGCTTGGATTGCAACAACAACATTGCCAGCTAGATGTCTGGATTTCCATCAAACACTTTTCACCAAGGTTCCTCCTAATGCAACTAACACAGAAAAGAGCTTTACATGATCTACAACTTTTTAAGTCTCCAATTTTTCCGCACCATCCACAGTAGCACTCAGAGCAATCAACATCCTGCCATTTCCCATAGAATTAGAAGGATCACATATTGAGACCAAGATATTTCAATTTCTTCAAAGAGCAATTATCAGGACCATTAAGTGCAAAAACTGCAGTAAGCTATTAGCTCACAAAAATTGGCAGATTTATACCCACAAAGTAAATTATTATTCAAAAGCACCACTCCAATACAAACACAGATGAGTCCTTGAAAGCCTTAAAATTCCAGAATTTTCCAAAATTAAATACGTTTTATCTTCAAAAAAAAAAAAAAAAAAAAAAAATGCTTGTCCAAATGGGAACATGAACTCTTCTACATGGCATCCATAAACTTTTTGAAATTACAAGGTCGAGTTTATCACCATACTGAATTCTTGTTTTATCAACTAGGAAGCAGACTGCTCAGGCATGATTAACAACCAAGAGAAGGAAAGGGAACCAGAAAAAGAAAATAAGAAATTGGATAGCAAAATTGATCATACCTTTACCTTCATATTGGATTCCACTAAATTTTTGCAGTCTAAGCAAACTTGTACTTTCAGAAGAGGATGCAGGTTTAGATCCCAAGCCACTTTATCACAAGCAGTGCAGCGAAAACTTTTATTCTGTTTCTCAGGGCAATTAGAATGAATCATATTTTCGTCAACTTTTTGTACACTAAATTGATCTACCACCTTATACACATTAGATTTGGGAGAAGTAACAAGAACTTCACTATCACCATCTCGTTCACCATCACAATCTGAATGCTTGGAGTCCCTCGAGTCAGTTAAATTAGGCAAAGCTCGAGAGACCATTGAAGAATCACCATTGACCTGCAGTGACTCCAAATCAACACGACTACCAGAGCTACGGGGACAATTATTTACATCTAAATTGTGCAATGGTGAATGTAGTTCTTTCTGCAGAGCCTCCTGGTCAAAGTAGGGACAAAATCAGCTCAATAATAATCATTTGCATCTTAATGCATACCAAATGTAAAATGAAGGCCCAACTAAAGAGATGGGAAACATCTATCTCACACACTTGATTTGAAAAATAAATAAATAAATACTACAGGGAAGTAGAATACCTTTGCATATCCAAACAAATGAATAAATGAAAGAAATACAGGGTGATTGATTCAATGAACAAAGTGTATAAAATTTACAAAACAAGTGGTCCATCAAATTTGCAATGTAAGTGAAAGGCCAGAAACAGTATTTGATCCAGCTGCGTATATATCTCAACAAGAGAGTCTCGAAAGAGTTGGTAGAAAGTAAACACCTTGAGATATCAACAACCAAATAGCTGTTAAAAAGAAATGTGTTTGTCTGGCCGACTTACCCAAACTGTTGGGTCACATGTAGCTAAACTTTTCATATGATAAAAATACAATGGTCAAATCAAAAGTAAGGATACCAACGGCCAGAAATAAGGTCAAGATTCAGAAACTTGCATATCATTATTAAATTAAATAATTATTAAATTAAATTGTCACATGCTCTAAAAGTTTAAAATAATAGAGATTTAATCCTTAACACACCCTCACGTGTAGGCCGAAAACAAATTTTTAGAACAACATGAATAATAAACAACAAATGGGGACAAAGATAGGAGTCTTATCCAAGACCTTCCACTCTAATACTGTGCTAAATTGTCACCTACTCTAAAAGGCTTGAACTGATAAAAATAACCATTTAACAATCCTCAATGACAAGTTGTTTGCATTGCTTAATTTTTCAGAAATAACTAAGCACCAAGCTTAGAAGTTGTTCATGAAGAAGAAAAGGGAAAAATCTTTCTAGCTAGTACCTAAGTGAGATGTATCCTGTGACAAATATGATTCATAAAGCTCAAGTTTTGTGAGCAAAATTTGTTCACTTACAATGCATTTTTAGGGATGTGCAAAAAGACATTGTTTCCTCTAAAAGTATGTCAAAATAATGGACTTAATCCAACAGAAATAAATCAACAAGAAGGATACCTCGTTGCATCTCTTTTTGCGTCTTTTACGCTTTAAACGAATATGAAGTTTCTTATCAGCATTAGCATCATCTTCTTCTTTAACCTGTCAATTTATGTGGTAAACTAAGTCTTAAAATCCAATTTTCCAGCTGAGTCATCAGCACATCATTTGCTTTGTGAAATATTCAAGAACGCACAAAAGAGAACTAACAAATCATGAATAAATATTGATAAAGTGGAGAGCATGATCCAAGCAACGAGGCATTGCAGTCAGATATTTGTCCAATTATCATTGAGCTAGCATATCATGCTTCTAACTACTTGCTATAATTAAAATTCTTGAATATTCTGAATGTAATTAACTAATAATTGTTTAAATTTAAAAAAAAAAAAAATAAAAAAATAAAACAGAGGGAGAGTCATCCATCTCATGAACAAAGCTAAAAACATTTGGCAGTAATCAAACAATGATTTTGTTAGAAAGCCTAGAGAACTTTGAATAGCACTAAGAATCAACACTAATTTGCAGAACGTTAATTTACCTAAAAACCCAATGTAAAAAATAGATTAAAAAAGCTTTTCAAGTAACATAACCAATATGTTAGACATGAATTTTTCCAAAATGTTTATAGTATAATGATTTAAAAGCATATCTCCATTATCCGGGCATCTCACAATTTGTTAATACATCAGCCCCTTTTAAATAAAAAATATATATATTTACTGAAAAAAAAAATGTGTGGTGGGGAGAAAAGTCATCACGTGATAAGAGTTTATCATGATTGAATCACATACTGAAAAAGTGATTGTGGTAGAAAATACCGTTGACAAACCTTCCTAAAGTTTCTTTTCTGCTCTTCAGTAAGGTTCAGATCTCCTTCGTTTGCTAGGGCATCAGCAGTAAAAGGATCAACAGAACTGCCTTCAACATCATCAATCTCCTCCACCTGTTCAAATAAAAAAGAAGAAATAAAAGGTTTAGAAAACTTACAAATTATTTAAGAAGATAGAGGATAACTTCAATTTTAATGCAATGAACAACTGCAGAAAAAGGAAAGAGCGGTACATGATAAAAGCCTGACAATTAGCTCCGAAAAAAGTAAGAGTTCACATAAGTTGCAAAAATTTAGTAGGTATTAGTTCAAATATTTTTTAAAAAGTAAAGCACAAATCAAAAAGCAGTCACTTAATGCCATAAAATAGGGAACTTGCAGCAAGACTTTGATGCTTTTATATATTAATAAGAACAAACTCAGAACTGACCTCATCAACTCCAGGAAATTTTATGCCCAATTCAGCAGCTTGCTGTGGAGTACTGGCTAAGTAAACAGAAGACCATTCTTTGCTGCCAAATGATATAGCATCTAATGATGATTTGTTAGAGCAAATTTTACTGAAGTGGGACCAGCCTACATCTGAATTATCACTAGCAGCAGCTCCACATGAAGCATTAATAGCCAGCTTTTTCTCTAAAAAACCGCTGGCACCCTCCTCCAAAACTTTCCCATGTCGTCTGGACAAATAGAGATTTTTTTAAAAGAATAAAAAAAAAAATATATATATATATATATATATATATAAAGCCTTACTCAAAGTTTATATAGCAAAAAAGGTAAGAACATGCCTTCTCACTGGCCTATGGATCTGCAGATACATTTCAGCATCAACAATTGATTCAGTAGCATCACTAGTGACCTCATATCCAATCCAATGAGTCCGTTTCTTCCAAGCTTCGGTGGAACAACCAAGGGGAACCTGACTTTCAATCCACTTATAAAGTTTTGGGAGTTCAATACCAGCACCATCAAGTTGTTCCTGTTTCGTGAGAAAGATAAGATAAAATAAAAAGAAGAAAGAAGTAAGGTAACAGGTAAACATCCTTGAGGGAAAAATAAGACTGATAATAACAAAAACAACAACAGCACTGTTAAGCTAAGACTAATTTTCATCTGAAGCATTATAGTTCAAAAAGATTTCTCGTATAAATCCACCAAGTAAGTTGAATGTCAGAATCTTCACAAAAAAATGGGAATAATATACAATATTAACAACTCAAGAACATTCCCATCCTTAAAGTAGCAGCAGCATGAACATTAACTGTTCTGAAGTACACTCTTATAGCTTTCACCAGAGAGAAAGCCATATTCCAGATTCCAATGTAAAAGGATAATAAGAAGTGCAAATAAGCACAAATTAAATGATATGAAGAACATATCATTCCCATTTCTTTGCTGAATAGGATTTTTTGAGAACTAAATAGCTGAATGATCTGATTTGTTATCTTTGGGTGAAATACCCCACAACTGTAGGTCACGTTCTAAAATTTTCAGAAAAGAAAACAATAAAAAAGAATAAGCACAGATATTCATTCCATACTGTCAAAAATATTAACCTATGGTTCCTATGATTGATGAGTTTGATTCACAGTTGGCTTGTATAGTATATTTTGCTAGTTCACCTTGAAAGCAAGTCATGTAATGTAATGTCCAGAATTAAAAGGACATCCAATTTATCAATAGTACTCTTGAGAAATGACTAAAAATTAAAGTTTTAAAAAAGAAAAGTAGCATACAACTAAGTGAGCAATCTCGGTCTCAAGCTTATCCAGAACGTCCTCCCATTCTTCCTTGAAAGTTGTCATTTCTATAGCCACAGCATTCTCCAACTATTGACCAAATTATCTCAATTAGAGCAACAGAAGTTGAATTGCAAAACAAACTTCAAATCAGTAAATTTGTAGTTGAAGGATAACCTACTTCATCTCCACTAAGAGTTAAACCTAATTCTTCCCTAACTTCAGCTTCCACCTCAGCCAATGACTCTTCTTCTAACGTTTCTTGAGCCTGAGCAGCCTTCAAATTGAGAAGAAAAAAAAAAAAAAAAAAGAGAAAACAACAACAACAGCAATATACAAAGCAAATTAATCCCACATACTAAATTTTCAAAAAATAAATTAAAAAAAAAAAAAACTTTCACCTACTTAATACCTTACTCTCTACTTCTACAAGATCACTGATAAGTTCTTCAATTTCTTGCTCAGTTAATGGTTCCTGAAAAACAATAGTGAAAACAAAATCAAAACATTTTATTTTTAATTTTAATATCAAACAAACAAAAAGGGAAAGAAAAAAATAGTAATAAGTTTGAAGTGCAATTAACTTGCCTCAGGATGGGAAAAATCTTGACTTTCTTCATCATTATCATCCGAATCATCAATGAAAGAATCAGAGGAATACGAAGCATCCTCAAGAACTTCATCTTTGTCGCGATTCTTCACTTCCTCTTTCTCTTTCTCTTTCTCTTTCTCTTTATCGTCTTCCATTCCTGGGTTTCGTTTCGAAGAGCAAGAACAATTAAGGAAAGAACGGAAAGGGTAAAGTCAAGTGAGAGAAGAGAAGAGAAGGGAAGAGAGAGAGAGAGAGAGAGAGAAGGTGGATTTGGGATTTTTGAAGGGCGCCATTATAATTGGAAAAAAATGAAATGTCAACAAACGTCGTCGTTTAATTTGTTTAAGGCATGTTTTTTTTTTTTTTTTTTAGGCATGTTGTTGCGTCAGTTTTTGACAAACTTATAAAAGTTATTAATTAATATTCAAATTTCAAATATATATATATATATATATATTTTTTTTTTTGAAACCAAAATAATTTTATATTTATTTACAATATATATTATAAAATTTATTACCAAAATAAATGTCCAAATTCTTTTGGATATTTTAAAAGTTTTACTATTGCAACTTTTTGGCTCCAAACTCGGTAGCATTAGCAAACTTTTCATATTCTTCACCATTGATAAAAAATTTTTTTTTTTTTAGAAAAAAATGGAGCATTCTAATTGGTTAATTTGAAATAAATTTATATAGAATATTTTAATATTAAATATTTTCAATATAAATTAAACTCACACAGAAATGTTATTTTAGGTTTTAACTAATTTAGAGTCGAGTCGTGTTAGACCCTTGACGTTCTCCCTACACCTTTTAGAGTCTTTCTTGACACATGTCACGGAAGTCACTTTGAGCCTAACTAATCCGAAGTTGAATCTCATCGGACCTTATTAGATAGACAGTCTCCCTACACCTTTTAGAGTCTTCCATGACACATATCACGGAAGTCACTTTGGGCCTAACTAATCTGAAGTTGAGTCACACCAAACCTTTATTGGAAGAAATTCTCCCTACACCTATTTCTTCTTAAGTAAAGTTCGAATTTAAAACAATTTCTTCGATTGAAGAAATATATATATATATATATATATATAAGAACAAGGAGCAGTCCAAAATAAGAACTATAAGGATCTAGTCCAGTAACAGCTAGCCCAATGGACTGAATTTAGGCCTCATAAAGCCCATTTGATCCATGAAAAAAATATATATTGAGGCCCATAATTTTTTTTTTTTCTTACACGTTTTATATGAGTCTCAAACTATGAGAGGACACATTTAAGTCAAATATACATTTAAACTAATCTCGTTGGAGTCGAGTTAGTCTCTTGCGCTACATTTAAAGTTCGAATTTTACTGACAAATGTAGTGATAGATTCCTCAAATTAGGTCCAATACAGCTCAATTCCGGATTAGTTGAGATCCATTATGGCTTCCAAATACAAATAATTAAACAAAAAAAAGTGAGACTGCTACCAATTAAGTTATTAACTCATCAAACAAAATTTGGTATTTGTAGTTTAATCAATAGTGTATAAATCACATTATTTTTTAATTTATTTATTTTCTATTGATGAGTTAGTAATGGAAATAACTTTAATAATATATATATATATATATATATATATATATATATATATATATATATATAAAAGCTATATTATAGAAATTATTTTACAAGAAAATTCTTTGATAGATCCTATAAACCAGTTCTTCCATTAGAATAGGATTAATGGTGCACCATTTGTCACTCTTCTGCCCAAAATATACACATATTTCAAGAACCACACACACTCCATATATATATATATATACTTATCTAAAGTTCATAAACTTATATCAGAAACAAAAACATTCAATCTCAAAACTCCTAAACAAATCCAATTATTAATATATATATATATTTTTATTTCAATTCAAGCAAAAGAAAATGTCGAACGCTCAGTTCAATGTAGGTGAAATCCGTGGCAAAACTGAGGTACGTGTATATATATATATATATAGATACATGATTATTATGATCTCGTATAATATTTAAAATACGAGATGTTTTTGAATCAGGCCAAGACAGAGCAGATGGCACAATCTGCAAAGGAAACAGCAAATACTGCACAAGAGAAATCTACCATTGGTAAAGAGCAAACCGGTGGATTTCTTCAACAGGTTTTTTTCACATTGATTACAATACTCATCATCATTCATATACATATATACATACATATATATATATTGTTTATATAAGTAATTAATTTCTAGACAGTTTAATATATATATATATATATATATATATATATTTTTTGAAAATTTGGCAGACTGGTGAGCAAGTGAAGAGCATGGGTCAGGGTGCCATTGATGGAGTGAAGAGCACACTTGGAGTTGGTGATCAGAACAAGAACTGAAAGGAATTATTTTGGAGTGTTGTTGGCACATACATACATCCATCTATATATATATATATATATATATATAGATAGATAGGTACATATTTATAGAGAGAGGCAGAGGTGTGCAAATAGGAAGATGGCAAAAATTAGGCAAATATGAAAATAAAATTTTCACCATGACTTGGTTAATTAATTGAGTCATAGTAGTAGTATTAGTAGTAGTTTTTTTCCTATGGATTATTCTCTAAAATTAGTAAATTTAGAATATATATATTTTTTTTTATTGATTTATACTCGAATATATAATAATATTTTTTGACTTTATAATGTTTACGTATTTATTTTCATTGTGTTTATATATTTGTTCTTATATATTCAAATTCATGATCTTTTGCAGATAAATGAGACTATTACCGATTTTGAGTTCCGTTTTTATATATATTTGAACCAATGATCTTCTATAATAGTGTATATTGGTAGATATAACATTCATCGTATATTTCATTTCCTATTTTATTATCTCGTGATCAATTAGAGATATTCAAAAATCTCTTAAAGATCTTTGTCACACATTAGTATTTAAATCTTTCAGATGTTTTTTTTTTAAATTTTCTTTGATAAGCAATCTTTCAAAGATCTTATAATATATCAAGATATTTCCAAATCACTATTTTGCTTTTAAAATATAGAAAATATAATATTCTTACATTATATATAATCATATATAAATAATAATACTATCTCCGAAACTCTAGCTCTCTTTACTTTTACATTATATATAATCATATATAAATAATGTTTTATATATACACTTATTTTTATATATTTAAATTCATAATCTCTCGTAGATAAATAAGATTATTAGTAACTGAGTCTTATTTTTATATATTTTAAACAAATGACCTTTATAGTGTATATATAATTACTAATTGAGTTTCGTGTATTTGATTTTTATGCATTTTTTGAAATGATATAGATTAAATTAAAAATAATAATAATAAATTTGGTTGGACTGTATATTAATAATTATAAAATTAAATTGATTGCGGATTCGGACACCTAATATAGAAAAGAAAAATCCAATGAAATCCAGCTAATCAGCCTTTAATAAATAACTTAAACTTCTTTGTCAATATACACACACACATATATATATATATATATATATATATATATATATATATATTTTTTTTTTTTTTTTTTTTTATAAACCATCTAAGTTTCTAGAGTCTATCACAACTCCGACTAATCCAGATTCAACTCGAATTGCGCCCACATAATTTAACTTTTACTCGGAAAAAGGTCACGTACACCCCGACTCTTACATACTCAGAGCTAGAGTTGAACTTTAATCTCGTGTAGCATTTACAATATATATATATATATATATATATATATATTATTTTTTTTCTTTTCCCCAAAAATTTGTTGTCTCTTTCTATATTATCGTGACACTTGGATTAACTTTATAAATATTTTAATTTAATTAATGAAATTAATAATTGTGAAAAAAAAAAAAAAACTTGTTTTTACACTTTTCCTTTGTATATGATATATCATCCTTATCCTAAATAATGGCCAATGACAACTAAAATTCTTATTAAAGTGATAAAGAAAAAAAAAAAAAAGCTTTTCCTCTCTCTCTCTCTCTCTCTCTCTCTCTCTCTCTCTCTATATATATATATATATATATGTTTCCATGGCCTTTCTCTCTCTATCTCATATTTAAAAAATACTATGTTTTGTAAAAAGATTCCACATTTCTAAATACGTCCAAGTTGGAGCCTTAATTGACTTTTTGATTCCTCCAAAAGATGCTCTATTGGCCTTAATCACACAACAAAGATTATTATTACGTGCATATGGAATAAGATAATAAGAAAATTTAAATTCAAATAAGAAATAGTTATAATTGTGATACGTTCATATCATATTGTAAGATGATAAAGATATAATTATATGTAATATGAATATAAATTTAAATACTCATTATCAATTTTTAATATTTTTTTTTTATAACGAATATAATACTAAATAATTGATTATACTTGATTTGCAAACCCGAGTTATAACATTTAGTATCAAAGGGTTAAGCATATATATATATATATATATATATATATATATATATATATATATATATATATATATATGTCATTTTCTTTGTAAAACTAAACAATAGACGAGGCAAACAGAATAATCAGCATAGCACAAGGAGAAGTATTTTGTTTCTTTTTGGTACAACAAAATATATATATATATATATATATATACTTTCTTGTAATATATATATATATATATATATACTCTTAATTCTAATATTCGATAATTATTTAAAATTTAACTAATTCAAAACTTAAGCAATAACAAACTTTCATAAAAATTATTCCTTTATACTAAAAGAAAGGTCTTTACCATGCTATTCGTGTAGACCATAATCTTGAAAAATGGATCTTTTACCATTATAATAAATTTGTTTTGAGTATAAATAAATTTGACGATTATTACCAATAAAGTTTTATCTATAATATATATATATATATATATAAATATAACTCTTACCCAGGGAAGGTCACACGATAGCTCTTAAATGACATTCACAACGAGTGTCGATCTTGTAGCATTCACAATAATGTGTCAAACCAGAGACTTTATATACATATAATTTTAAAGTACTATTTCTCTGATATAATTAACAGATAATTTTATAAAATATTATTGCACATCTTAGTGACCTTAGAAATTTATTTTTAAAAAAAAAAACATTATTAATGACAGCTTATTCATTTACAATTATTAACAAGAAAAAAGGTAGCCTAATTAATCAAACAAACCAAATCCAATCATTTTTATTAAAAAAAAAAATTAATAAACTCTTAGTTCTGGTTGGATATATATATATATATATAAAATATCAAATTAATTTGCAATATTTTTCTTAACTAAATTTGCAAAATAAATTGGAATTGAGCAGAGAAATATTCCTCTCTTACACAATATACTTAGTTGATATATATATCAATAACTATATATATATGTATATATATATATATATATATATATATTTCAATCATATTGAATCTCCATGGTTTTGAAAAATCCAAAACCCTATTTATTTTCACACAGAAAAAAAAAAGGTGTTAGAGCCAAGAATCCGACTTGCCTGCTAAAAAACATGCAATTTTTTTTTTCTTCTTCTTCAAAACTGATATTAATTAACCTCTCTGCCTTGGTTTCTTTATCATCACTTCCATTTCTGAATCTTCATGATGCAACCCTTCATGGAACCTTCTGGAAGAAAACTGCATAATTTTTCTTCAGCTTCTCTCTCTTGGCTGGTTGTCAATTGGAAGAAATTAGAAAAGAAATAGATAATTAAGGAAGAAGAAGATGGAGGTGGAGAGAAGAAACTGTTTGTGAGTTTGATATATAGAGAGGAGGGAGATGTCATATATGTATGTATATATAAAATTTAAAGCTATTAATTAATTAATAACTAGTTTTCATAGAGACGGAAGGTACAAGGTTAAAGAACAGGAAATAACACAAGACATATATAATTATTTATGGCCCTACACATGCATACATGTTTATTTCCTTTATTTATATATATATATATTATTAAATGTAATACATCTATTATATAATGCACCAATAATGTTGATCACATCTGATATAAGTTTTTTTTTTTAACATTTTTTCATTTTCATATCTCAAATTATAACAATTTAAATCATCTTACTTATGTATATGTATCCAAACTTGTGTAGACTAAAATAAAACCCTAAAAACAATGGAAGAGTGCGCATGCATGAAACCACTCAAATGCTATTATAATGTTTTCTCCGGAGCACAAACATTATTTACATGGATTTTGGATATCACATAGTAATTGGTTGACCTTCCATGATTGGCTTTTTAAGGTACGGTACAAATTATATATATATATATATATATATATATATATATATATATATATATATATATTTGTTGATGACACTATTATATTTAACATAATCATTTCAAGAATCAAATATACTTAGTAAAAATATTGATTAAGTAAAAAGTTTTTAGTTTGGCACATTTATGAATGTTGAATGAGATTTTTAAGTTTAACTCTTACCATTTGTTTTATGTAAAAGTCGGGATAAAAAAATTTCTTGAATAAGAGTCTGCCAAAGAAACCGTTTGAATGGCTTCTAATAGTGTAACTAATTAAGCAAATATATATATATTTTAAAAAAAATAATTCACATTCAAAAAATTTCCCACAAACATATGGAAGAAGAACTTTATATATTGACATTATTACAACACATTAATCCAAAAACTTTTTGGTTTAGTTTAAAAAACTATTATATTAGCAAATAAAACAAAATTAGTTACCTAGGTTATCAACTCATCTGAGTAAGCTTCTGATGTATTGGTGAATGAAGAGAGAGAGATGCACTTTGTGTGGCCAAATCTATTATCATAATTAGAAAAAGAAGAAGAAAAACAAATTTTAAAAAATGAATGAATGGTTAATATAGAGTGATATGATATAATCAATCAACAACTTTTGAAGGTTTCATTTATTATATGATCATAAATATATATATATATATATATATATATATATATATATATATATAACATTCGATATATCAACTCATTACTTCGACTAATTTAAATTCAGGTCTAACTCTTACTCGAAAAAAAGTATTATTCTAACTCTTACCTAACACATGTAATTAGTGTCGAACTTGTAATCTCATATACTATTTATAATGTGCTTTTTTTATTTTATCAAGTGGAAAACATCAACATAAATGCATTAATAATCGGATGGAAATCCTTATAGGAACAAATAGTTTATTGACTTAGACTTAATTATATATAATTAGTGCTAATCCAACAAGGATTACATGTGAATATGTATTTTTTTTTTTTTTTACACAAGGGTCAAAACTGTACACCGCGTCCACCATATAACAAATATTTGGACCAAAAAAAAATATATATATATATATATATATATATATAAATTTGCTCATAGATAAAATTGTTTATCACTAAATTACATATGGTTGGTTATATTATAAATTTAATTCTGAATGTCATTTATATATATATATATATATGATACTCAATCTTGTTTAACATTTATTTAATATTCTCAATAATATTATTGTATTTCAAAATTTACTAAATTTGTGTATATATATATATATATATTGTATTTTTTTTTTTAAAAAAAAAAAGGGTCTTAAAGGGTGAGGACAAAGTCCCCACTGAATCCATTAATTATTAATATAGTTCCAACCAAACAAGACTTTTCTTTGGTGCAAAAGGCTATAGCGATACAAAACAACAATGACTACTTTAATTGATAAAAATACCATCAAATTAATTAATTCTTTCTCTTTTTGCAATTCACCAAAAGAAAAAGGAACAATTCTTTTTTTGTAAATGTATCTTTTCCTTTTAACCTATTCAATTATTATTATTATTATTATTATTATTACTTTACTTTTTAAAGTATTAAATTAATTTGTAATAATAGTTTAATACGTGAAAATATGATAACTTAATTGGTTTAACTTGTTTGTTTAGATGTTTATATCGACCTTCTAGGGGGGGGGGTTCGAGTTTGACACAACTTTATGATGTAATTTCCCCCCATAAATCTCTCTCGAATTAGTCGATGAGGATACTATATGAGTGTTTCAACCATAAAATTATTTCACATCACCATATTCTACAAATTGTTATTTGTTGTAAAATTACTATAATTATAACATAATAAGATAAGAACAATATGAATCAAAATAACAATCAAACTTGTATATTACTTGTTGTTCACAAAACATACAAAACTACCTTCTATTTATAGGGATAACATATATGTAACATATATACACATATACATACAAGTTATGTATATATATATATATATATATATATATATATTACTTTCCATTATTCATATGAAGATAGTGGAGTTGGTGGAATCTTTAAAGCAATGGACATTAGAGGTTATGAAGATTGTGGTGGTAGTGAAAATAGTGGAAGTAGGGACATACAAATATTCATAAAACTCCCCCTTTTTTGGATGTCCATTGTACAAGGAATATGCCTCATTAAAACCTTACTAGAGAAAAACCCAGTGGGAAAAAACCCTAGTGAAGGAAAAAGAGTACATCGTTCCTTGTACACTTCCCCCGATCATTACATAATATCTTTCAACCGACGCATTCCAATATTACGAACCAATCTTTCAAATATTGAAGTCGGTAATGCCTTTGTGAACAAGTCTGCCAAATTGTTACTTGAACGGATCTGTTGTACATCAATATCACCATTTTTCTGAAGATCATGCGTGAAGAAGAATTTTGGTGAAATATGCTTTGTACGATCTTGTTTGATATACCCCTCCTGTAATTGAGCTATACATGCAGAGATTATCTTCATAAATTATTGTCGGAGATTCTTTGCCCGAAGATAAACCACATGTCTCTCGGATGTGTTGAGACATGGATCTTAACCACACACATTCACGACTTGCTTCATGGATTGCTATAATCTCTGCATGATTTGAAGATGTAGCAGCTAGTGTCGTTTTTGTAGAACGCCATGAAATAGCGGTTCCTCCACATGTAAAAACATAGCTTGTTTGAGATTTTGCTTTATGTGGATCGGATAAGTAACCAAGATCAAGATAACCAACAAGTTGTGGTTTAGTACTATTGACATATAATAATCCCATATCAATTGTACCTTGGAGGTATCGAAAAACATGTTTAATTCCATTCCAATGTCTTCTAGTTGGACATGAACTAAACCTTGCTAATAAATTAACAACAAAAAGCTATATCAGGTCTTGTATTGTTAGCAAGATACATTAGTGCACCTATTGCACTAAGATATGGTACTTCAGGACCAAGAACTTCTTCATTATCCTCACAAGGTCGAAAAATGTCCTTTTTCACATCAAGTGATCGAACAACCATTGGGGTACTCAATGGATGTGCTTTGTCCATGTAAAATGTTTTAAGGACTTTTTCAAGATATAATTTGATTGATGAACAAAAATTCCACTTTCATCTTTCAAGTGCTCAATCTGCAAGCCGAGACAAAATTTTGTTTTTCCGAGATCTTTCATCTCAAATTCTTTCTTCAAAGAATCCATTGCCTTTAAAATTTCTTCAGGAGTTCCAATAATATTTAAATCATCAACATAGACAACAATTATAGCAAATCCTAAATTTTCTTTTTTAATAAATACACATGGACAAATTTGGTTATTTTGATAACCTTCTTTCAATAAATATTCACTAAGACGATTGTACCACATTCTTCCGGACTGTTTTAAACCATACAAAGATCTTTGTAATTTTATTGAATATAACTCTCGAGAATTTGATTTATATGCTTCAGGCATTCTAAATCCTTCAGGAATTTTCATATAGATATCACTATCAAGTGAGCCATATAAATAGGTCAGTAACTACATCCATAAGATGCATATCAAGTTTCTCATTAGTTGCCGGACTAAGGAGATAACGAAAAGTAATTGCATCCACCACAGGAGAATAAGTGACCTCATAATCAATTCCCGGTCTTTGAGAAAAACCTTGTGCAACAAGGCGTGCTTTATATCTCACAATTTCATTTTTCTCATTTCTTTTCCGCACAAATACCCATTTATACCCTACAGGTTTGACATTTTCAGGTGTCCGGATTATGGGTCCAAAAACTTCACGTTTTGCAAGTGAGTTTAATTCTTCTTGAATTGCATCTTTCCATTTCAACCAATCTCTTCTAAGTCTACATTCATCAACGGATGTAGGCTCATTATAATCATTTCCATCATAACAGTTGATGCTACATTATATACAAAAACACTATCGATAGTTATTTCTTCTCGGTTCAATCGTTTCCCCGTTAAGACATAATTTATTGAGATCTCATCATTCTCTATTTTTCCAATATTTTCACGCTTCTTCAGGTACCCGAACTTCTTCCGGATTTCTTTCATTTATTATGTCTCTTGATTTTTCTAGAGTATCAATCTCGGGCTCATTATTAACATTTGCTCCCTTCCTTTTACGAGGATTTTTATCTTTTGAACCAATTGGTCTACCACGTTTCGACGTGCTATAGACTCATTTGTTATTTCATTTCTGATTTTCCTATTGGGATTTCAATCCGTATAGGAGCATTTTCAGCCGGTATATGTGACTTAGTCACTCTCTTTAGATCGGTAAATGCATCTGCAGTTGATTTGCTATACTTTGCAAGTGTATTATCTTTTGAACTTCGAGTTCACATTGATTTGTACGAGTATCAAGATGTTGCAAAGTATTCCATGTAATATTTTTACCAGGCTTTTTTTTTTTTACCCCCCTAATCCCGGGAACATTGATTCATCAAAATGACAATCGGCAAATCGTGCCGTAAAAAGATCTCCCGTCATAGGTTCAAGATATTTTATAATAGAAGGAGAATCAAAACCAACATATATTCCCAATCTTCTTTGTGGTCCCATTTTTGTGCGTTGTGGTGCGACTATAGGAACATATACCGCACATCCAAAAATTCTAAAATGGGAAATATTTGGCTCCCGACCATAAGCCAATTGTAATGGGGAATATTTATGATAACTTGTTGGTCTAACACGTACAAGTGCTGCTGCATGCAAAATTGCATGTCCCCAAGTTGAAACAGTAGTTTAGTTCTCATAAGTATAGGTCTAGCTATCAATTGAAGTCTTTTAATAAATGACTCGGCTAACCCATTTTGTGTGTGAACATGAGCTACAGGATGTTCAACACTTATACCAATTGATTGACAATAATCATTGAAAGTTCGAGATGAAAATTCACCAAAGATTATCCGGGACGTATTGATTTAATTGTATAACTGGAAATTGTGCTCGTAGTCTAATAATTTGAGCAAGTAATCTCGCAAACGCCAAGTTCCGAGTTGATAATAAACTTACATGAGACCATCTACTGGATGCGTCTATTAGAACCATAAAATATCGAAATGGTCCACATGAAGGGTGGATTGGTCCACATATATCACCCCGAATTCTTTCTAAAAATGTCGGAGATTCAATTCCAACTTTAACTGGTGATGACTTAATAATCAATTTTCCTTGAGAACAAGCAACACAAGAAAATTCTTTTGATTGAAAAATCTTAAGGTTTTTCAATGAGTGCCCATGCGAATTTTCAATAATTTTTCGCATCATACTTGAACCAGGATGGCCTAACCGATCATGCCAAATAGTAAATGTTTTTGAATCAATAAACTTCGGTTTTTTGAATGTATTTCAATTGCATTTATTCTTGTGTAGTACAAGCCTAGGAAAAAACATATTTAATTTTTCCAATACTATTTTCTTACCCGAAACAATGCTTGTAATATGAAGGTACTCATCATTTCCTTCATTTATAGTCTCCACATGATATCCGTTAAGACGAATATCTTTAAAACTTAACAAATTTCTTTGAGACTTTGATGAGAATAAAGCATTGTTTATATTCAACTTTGTTTCATTGGGTAACATTAGAATTGCTCTTCCGGAGCCTTCAATTATTCTTGTACTACCCGAAATTGTAGTAACATATGCATCACTCATCTTTAGTGCAATGAAATATTTTTTATTTTGAAGAATAGTATGAGTAGTTGCACTATCAGCAAGACATATATCTTCAACCATATTCTTCAAAAAAAGGAAAAAAAAAAAATTATAATAAAATAAAAAGATAAATGAAGACACAAGGAATAATAATAATAACAATAGCAAAATCATGAAGCAAAATCATTTGTTTATTTCTAAACCAACAACCCCTTCTTTTTCATTACACATTGTATGTCTCTAATAAATATAATACATGTTACTTTAAATTCTTTTAGGCTCTAATAAATATAATACATGTTACTTTAAATTCTTTTAATCTCTAATAAATATAATACATGTTACTTTAAATTCTTTTAATCTCTAATAAATATAATACATGTTACTTTAAATTCTTTTAGTCTCTAATAAATATAATACATGTTACTTTAAATTCTTTTAATCTCTAATATAATACATGTTACTTTAAATTCTTTTAGTCTCTAATAAATATAATACATGTTACTTTAAATTCTTTTAGTCTCTAATAAATATAATACATGTTACTTTAAAAAAAATTTGTAAGAGAAAGTTGTATATATTGTAAGTATATATATGTGATTCATGTTATATTTTTGGAATGAACAAAAGTACAACTCATGAAAATAACAACAATTATTCTTGAAAACGAAATAACAATACTTGAAAACTGAATAACAAGTCTTGAAAACTAAACAACAATTATTCTTGAAATGTAAACAACAATACTTGAAAAACAAATCATACTAGGCCAAACGGATTTATGTATTCTCCGTCACTCGGAATATTATTTCATTGCGGATCAAAAAAATCGACACATCTAAGTGTGTAGAATCGATAGGATCATTGTCAAGATCATCAAAGAAACTTGCAAAATTTGTTTCCACACCTTTTCCTTTTTCTTGCGGTGAAGCTTGATAAAGATCAATAAGGTGTTTTGGGCCGACAAGTTCTTGACCAATGTCCTTTCATCCCGCAACGAAAACATGAAGTTTCATAATTTTTAACAATATTTTTATGTCCACTTGTGTCTACTTGTTTGTCCTCTTTATTATTCCATTTTTTATGGAAAGTAGACACATATTTATTATTACGACCACGTCCACGGCCTCGACCGTAACCACGACCTCGTCCTCTTCCATTATTATTCATCATAGTCACATTCACTTCAGGGAATGGAACGAGCCTGATGGGGACGAGTTTCATGATTTTTTAACAATAACTCGTTATTTTGTTCAGCCACAAGAAGGCATGAGATTAACCGTGAGTATTTTGTAAAACCTTTTTCTCGATATTGGCGCAGAGAGCACATTCGAGGCATGAAAAGTAGAGAAAGTTTTCTCTAACATATCATTGTCATTTACATCTTCTCCACATAATTTTAGTTTAGAACTTATACGGAACATAGCGGAGTTATACTCACTAACAGATTTAAAATCTTGCAAACGCAAGTGCAACCATTCATAACGAGCCTTTGGAAGAATAACGTTTTTTGGTGGTCATACCTTTCCTTTAGATTTTTCCAAAGAACAAGTGGATCTTTTATCGTTAGGTATTCGGACTTTAGTCCTTCATGAAGATGGTGACGAAGGAATATCATCGCCTTTGCGCGATTTTGCATTGATGCAATATTTCCTTCGTTATGGTGTCTCCAAGACCCATAGCATCAAGATGAATTTCAGCATCTAGTATCCATGACAAATAGTTCTTTCCGGAAATATCAAGAGCAACAAATTCGAGTTTTGAGAGATTCGACATGATAGAGAATAACGTACCTTGATAGAAAATATCACAAAACAATTCTCTCCCGAAGAGCAAATTCGTGCTGATAACGTGTTGTAAAATTACTATAATTATAACATAATAAGATAAGAACAATATGAATCAAAATAACAATCAAACTTGTATATTACTTGTTGTTCACAAAACATACAAAACTACCTTCTATTTATAGGGATAACATATATGTAACATATATACACATATACATACAAGTTATGTATATATATATATATATATATATATATATAACTTTCCATTATTCATATGAAGATAGTGGAGTTGGTGGAATCTTTAAAGCAATGGACATTAGAGGTTATGAAGATTGTGGTGGTAGTGAAAATAGTGGAAGTAGGGACATACAAATATTCATAAAATTATTTTTTTTTTCATTACTTTAATTCTTTTGTATTTTTTACCATAGAAAATTTCAGTGAAAGAAATTATACTTTGCCTTTATATGTGTTAGAAATTAATCATCTCTAATAAGAAATTAGGTTAGGTTAGGTTAGGTTAGTACATCTTCTACATAATTGCTCTTCCTAAGAAAATGATGCAAGGTGGAGATTAATATTTGCACTAATTAAAGATCAATTAAATATAGAATTATCATTCGACATTAAAAAAGGATAAAATAAAAGAATAACTTATTTAAAGATAATTTCACCGACAATTTGAGATCCACCTACACATTTCATCTCAAGCACATAATATACTATATTTCTTTCTTTTTTTCATAATTGAGTAAAGTGTGATTATAATTATAGCAAAAGAAGAGGAAATTAAGCAGCCACTTTATCTTAAATATCTTTTTCCTTTTTATTTGGTTTGACAATTCAAAAGATTTTTCTTAATAGAATAATATAAAGGTAATAATAGGGTATGAAAAAAAAAATGTGAAGAAGCTGTGGATAATGGGACTGGCGGCTATGAAATCTCAACCAATCCTTCCATGGTAATAAACACAATTTTAAAGTCGAAAAAAAGAAGTCAAACAAATACTTTCATTTCTTTCTTAAATTTTTAAGCCCTGTGCGGGGGTGGGGGGTTGATGTTAAAGTTAAAATATCGTCAAAATCATGACTAGATAAGTCATTATTATTGGGGGAAAATGGATATGGCAGACTAAGAATTAGCTAGATTTAAAGAAAAGCAAATAGTGGAAGTAAAATTGTAGTAACATAATACTGAAAAGGTAATAGTGGATCAATGTATCATCAATACTCGCAAAATATTCAACAAAAGGGGGAAAAAAAAAAAAAAGAAAAGAAAAGAGATTCAGATTTACAATTTCTTAATAGATGGGTCGGCCCATGAAAGAAAGAGAAATGAAATTTTGTGGCCCAAAATAAAATCAGCCACAGAGCTGTCAAATTGTGCGTTTATATGTGTGTATCTATATAGACAATTTGTTGAATATCATCATCCTATGTGAGGGGGTTGGTACCAAGAAAAAATGAATGGATCTCTGCCCAAGTAGACACAGTGTAAAGAGTTCCAGAGCGTCCCTTCCATGCAGATGAATCTTTTTGCTTCTGCACCAGCCCAGCATACAAAGGCACAAAAGAAATACCAAAGTGCTCTCCTACTCTCCTCAGACTATCACTTGTACCAATCACAATTCCAATGTCAGCCTTCACTAAACAAAGTATGTCACCCAATGAGTCTCCAATGTACACTGTCAAAGACTTCCCATCCTTCCCAGAATCTTGTAAGATTTTATTAAATGTTTCAACTTTATCAACGGGAGTCTCCATCTTCCTCACAATTTTGCCTGTTGTGAAACTATTTTCGTACGTGAAATCATTAGCGTGTATTTTCAGGGCATCCAGACCACCTTCACAACAATGACACAAAAGAAAATTAATAAATAAAAATCTCAGAAATACTATAGCAATAGAGTAGTTGTGTGCATGCCAATTACTCTGTCAGCCACAAAGGAACTAACAAACTAAAAACCAACTTAGAAAAAGAAAACCTGGAGAGAGATATGAATATGTGAAAAGAAAGAGAGAACACACCTGGAGAGAAAGAAAACCTGATAAGATCAGCACACCAACTAAATGAAAGGATATGAATATCTAAATTTATATTCTCAGTGCTCAAGATGCTCTTTAAAAAATGGGTGCAACCATCTTCAAATTGCAGATGCTCTCCGGCTTTTTTTATATCTTCAATGTTCATACCCTTCAGCACCTCAGAATCTATTACCTTCGTGTTTGCATCTTTCTCAAATTCTGAAACCCCCTTCAGAGCTTTATGTAGACTCTCGTAATCAAATTTGTCAGCTGCAACCAAAAAAAAAAAAAAAAAAAAAATCAAGTATATTTTCGTAGAACAATCACACTAGCAATTCTAAAAAGCTCCGAGAAGATTCTTATAGATATCAGTTAGCAACTACTTTACCTTTTGCAGCAAGTAATGTATTCTCAACACATTGTTCAAACTCTTCAGTATACTGCTTTGATAAAATGTCCCATGTCTTTTGCAGATCAGCTGAGGGTATCCGTGCAATTTGCTCATTTTGCTCTTCAGACTGGTCTTGATCAGATTGGCTTTCATCAGATTTTAGGGCTGTCTTAATGCCCACTGTTGCCAAGATGGATGATGAATCAATTTTAGAGCATGTCAGATCAAAATCAGAAAATAACATAAGATGAATCCCAGTTTCTTTGAGCTCTGTTGACAGAGGAACAATAATTTTCTGCGCAAGTGGCTGAGCCAAGAAAAAGTCCAGTTCAAGTTTCAATGCTTGATAATAGAGCTTTTCAGTGACATCAAGCTCTTCACCAGTTAAGGTAACACTTAATTTGTCCAGTAACTGCTCAGTTTGCAATGCTGATTCCTATATTAATAGAACGGATGAGAATGTGTTAATGATAATTTAAAAGAGCACTCTAATATATTCTCAAGTTATTAATATGGCAAGCATGAGTTTGATAGAAAACCTCGTAATCTTCAGAAGAATAAGTGTCAATCCACTTCCTGTAGACATTAGAACTTTGACCGTTGCCAAGAAGGGCAAACAATTCCTTGCTCACATAAGAATAAAGCCTCATGCAAGGTGTCATGGCACCTAGAGCATAAGCTGCCACTTTTGTCTTCTCAAAAGGTGTCATGGCACCTAGAGCACCAAGAGTATTTGATCCCTCAATACTCCCTGAGGCTGTTTGCAACAAAAACTCTGTGTACTTAACTGTTGCTGGGTTAGGATTTGGTTCTTCGGCTAGATCAATACCCCATTCCTCCTTGCACCACTACACATATAAATAGATATCCTAGGATTAGATTCTGATTAAATGATTACTAGTTGCTGAAATTAAATGATTACTGGAAACAGATAAAAAAAATTGTAACTACATGATCTAGAATTACATCATTTCTAGTTGTTGAATTAAATGATTACTAAAAACAGCTAGATCAATTTTCTAACATCGTTTCTTCCCTAAAATCTCCAATAAGTAAAAATATGTATTAAGAAAATGCTTGGGGGCGTGAGTCAATAGGAGATCTCAACAATGTTTTAACATTATTTAGGGCTGAACTCTACGTAGTGGATTATGAATTTACGATAAGCAGGTGAAGTCCTTGCTATACCATCGAAAACGAGAAGAAAAATGATGACAAATATCTCATTAAAATATCAAGGAACAGAATCTTACTTCGACAAATGAGTCATGCAGTTTCATCTCATTGTCAACACAGCCCTTCAATTTAGCAATCGCCTCCTTTGCATCATCATCATCAGCATACTCCTCCGCCAAGTTAAATCTATATTATAAATTTCAGAAAACAAAGTCAGAAGTATTTTTCAACCGTAAACAAGATCTAAGCTAGTGAATCAAGTTACCATACACCAGACTACCACTCTTTCAAATAAAACCAAAAGAACGAAGCCATTTCAGACAATGAAATGAAAGAAGAATAAACAAAATGACAGTAAGCTCGTAGAAGTAATCATTAAAACTACAGTATTCACCAACATTTCCAATAAATCAAACGATTCAATCAACCGAAACATGATAGATGTATTCATAATCATAGCAAACGGAATTACTACGATATACGAATAATAGGAAATCCAGAAAGTAAAAAAAGGAAATCGCAGCATACGCTGTTACAAAGGCCCTGAGGAAAAAAATGTCCTGAGCGACGTAATGGCGGAATGAATTGCGATGCAAATTCCCCGCAGCCAAAGCGACAACGAAAGGAGTATACAGAGGCAGTTTATAAGCTGACTCATAGTTAGACCAGCACTTGGCAGCTATGCTGACTGTAGTATCTATCGCTGCTGCGGAACTAGAAGAAGCCAAAGACGACGGCGCCGACATCGTAGTTGTAGCAACAATCTCTGAATTACTAGAACTACTACAATTCACCGGAGCCGATGAAGAACTAGAAGAAGAAGAAGAAGTAGAGGAAAACAACCGGAAATGGGGGAAAATTCTAGGGGATTGGAGAGAGGAATTTGGCTTGTTGACGAGGGTTTTGAACTTGATCAACAAGGGGAATGGATTATGAAACTGTACTCGCATCAGGCTGGCTCTGCTGGTATTTGTAGCGGAGAAATTAGTCGCGAATTCGTAATAGTAGTGATTTTGCGAATGCCCTTTTTCTCATTGGGGGCGCGTTTTTCTCCAGATATTTTCTTCTTGATTTTTTTGATTTTTTTTTTCTTTTAATTTATTGGGAAGTTATATTTTCAGGGAAGAACAAAGAGGGTGGTGCGTTGGATCCAGAGAGGGACTGGATAACCGGGATGGGAAAATTCTTGACTTTCTTCATCATTATCATCCGAATCATCAATGAAAGAATCAGAGGAATACGAAGCATCCTCAAGAACTTCATCTTTGTCGCGATTCTTCACTTCCTCTTTCTCTTTCTCTTTATCGTCTTCCATTCCTGGGTTTCGTTTCGAAGAGCAAGAACAATTAAGGAAAGAACGGAAAGGGTAAAGTCAAGTGAGAGAGAGAGAGAGATAGATTTGTGGGATTTTTGAAGGGCGCCATTATAATTGGAAAAACATGAAATGTCAACAAACGTCGTCGTTTAATTTGTTTAAGGCATGTTTTTTTTTTTTTTTTTTTTTTTAGGCATGTTGTTACGTCAGTTTTTGACAAACTCATAAAAGTTATTAATTAATATTCAAATTTCAAATATATATATATATTTGTTTTAAAAAATTATTTTTATTTTTTTTTCTTAACATATTATAAGTGAGGTCTTGTCTCTAATTTTTTTTCCTATAACCAAAATAATTTTATATATATATATATTTTTTTTCTAAACCAAAATAATTTTATATATATTTACAATATATATTATAAAATTTATTACCAAAATAAATGTCCAAATTCTTTTGGAGATTTTAAAAGTTTTACTATTGCAACTTTTTGGCTCGAAACTCGGTAGCACTAGCAAACTTTCCATATTCCTCACCATTGATACAAATTTTTTTTTTTTTTTTTTTAAATGGAGCATTCTAATTGGTTAATTTGAAATAAATTTATATATAATATTTTAATATTAAATATATATACATGATTTAAAAGTCACATAAAAATATTTTCAATATAAATTAAACTCACATTCAAATGTTATTTTAAGTTTTTAACTAATCTAAAGTCAATCGTGTTAGACTCTTATTGGATAGACGTTCTCCTTACACCTTTTAGAGTCGTTTGTGACACATGTCAGGAAAGTCACTTTGGGCCTATTATTACAACACATTAATCCAAAAACTTTTTGGTTTAGTTTAAAAAACTATTATATTAGCAAATGAAACAAAATTAGTTACCTAGGTTATCAACTCATCTGAGTAAGCTTCTGATGTATTGATGAATGAAGAGAGAGAGATGCACTTTGTGTGGCCAAATCTATTATCATTAGAAAAAGAAGAAGAAAAAAAATTAAAAAAATGAATGAATGGTTAATATAGAGTGATATGATATAATCAATCAACAACTTTTGAGGGTTTCATTTATTATATGATCATAAATATATATATATATATATATATATATACATTCGATATATCAACTCATTACTTCGACTAATTTAAATTAAAGTCGGTCTAACTCTTACTAAAAAAAAATATTATTCTAACTCTTACATAACAAATGTAATTAGTTTCGAACATGTAATCTCATATACTTTTTATTTGGTTTGACAATTCAAAAGATAAATAGGGATTTAATCCATATAATTTAAAAGGAAAGATTTTTCTGAATAGAATAATATAAAGGGTAATAATAATAGGGTATGAAAAAAAAAATGTGAAGAAGCTGTGGATAATGGGACTGGCGGCTATGGAATCTCAACCAATCCTTCCACAGTAATAAACACAATTTTAAAGTCTAAAAAGAAATCAAAGAAATGCTTTCATTTCTTTCTTAAATTTTTAAGCCCGTAAGGGGTGGTGTTAAAGTTAAAATATCGTCAAAATCATGACTAGATAAGTCATTATTATTGGTGGAAAATGGATATGGCAGACTAAGAATTAGCTAGATTTAAAGAAAAGCAAATAGTGGAAGCAAAATTGTAGTAACATAATACTGAAAAGGTAATTGTGGATCAATGTATCATCAATACTCGCAAAATATTCAACAAAAGGGGAAAAAAAAAAAAAAAAAGAAAAGAAAAGAGATTCAGATTTACAATTTCTTAATAGATGGGTCGGCCCATGAAAGTAAGAGAAATGAAATTTTGTGGCCCAAAATAAAATCAGCCACAGAGCTGTCAAATTGTGCGTTTATATGTGTGTATCTATATAGACAATTTGTTGAATATCATCATCCTATGTGAGGGGGTTGGTTCCAAGAAAAAATGAATGGATCTCTGCCCAAGTAGACACAGTGTAAAGAGTTCCAGAGCGTCCCTTCCATGCAGATGAATCTTTTTGCTTCTGCACCAGCCCAGCATACAAAGGCACAAAAGAAATACCAAAGTGCTCTCCTACTCTTCTCAGACTATCACTTGTACCAATCACAATTCCAATGTCAGCCTTCACTAAACAAAGTATGTCACCCAATGAGTCTCCAATGTACACTGTCAAAGACTTCCCATCCTTCCCAGAATCTTGTAGGATTTTATTAAATGTTTCAACTTTATCAACGGGAGTCTCCATCTTCCTCACAATTTTGCCTGTTGTGAAACTATTTTCGTACGTGAAATCATTAGCGTGTATTTTCAGGGCATCCAGACCACCTGCACAACAATGACCCAAAAGAAAATTAATAAATAAAAATCTCAGAGATACTATAACAATAGAGTAGTTGTGTGCATGCCAATTACTCTGTCAGCAACAAAGGCACTAACAAACTAAAAACCAACTTAGAAAAAGAAAACCTGGAGAGAGGACATGAATATGTGAAAAGAAAGAGAGAACACACCTGGAGAGAAAGAAAACCTGATAAGATCAGCACACCAACTAAATGAGAGGATATGAATATCTAAATTTAAATTCTCAGTGCTCAAGATGCTCTGGAAAAAATGGGTGCAACCATCTTCAAATTGCAGATGCTCTCCGGCTTTTTTTATATCTTCAATGTTCATACCCTTCAGCACCTCAGAATCTATTACCTTCGTGTTTGCATCTTTCTCAAATTCTGAAACCCCCTTCAGAGCTTTATGTAGACTCTTGTAATCAAATTTTTCAGCTGCAACAAAAAACAAAAAAAACAAAACAAAACAAAATCAAGTATATTTTCGTAGAACAATCACACTAGCAATTCTAAAAAGCTCCGAGAGGATTCTTATAGATATCAGTTAACAACTACTTTACCTTTTGCAGTAAGTAATGTATTCTCAACACATTGTTCAAACTCTTCAGTATACTGCTTTGATAAAATGTCCCATGTCTTTTGCAGATCAGCTGAGGGTATCCGTGCAATTTGCTCAATTTGCTCTTCAGACTGGTCTTGATCAGATTGGCTTTTATCAGATTTTGGGGCTGTTTTAATGCCCACTGTTGCCAAGATGGATGATGAATCAATTTTAGAGCATGTCAGATCAAAATCAGAAAATAACATAAGATGAATCCCAGTTTCTTTGAGCTCTGTTGACAGAGGAACAATAATTTTCTGCGCAAGTGGCTGAGCCAAGAAAAAGTCCAGTTCAAGTTTCAATGCTTGATAATAGAGCTTTTCAGTGACATCAAGCTCTTCACCAGTTAAGGTAACACTTAATTTGTCCAGTAACTGCTCAGTTTGCAATGCTGATTCCTATATTAATAGAATGGATGAGAATGTGTTAATGATAATTTAAAAGAGCACTCTAATATATTCTCAAGTTACTAATATGGCAAGCATGAGTTTGATAGAAAACCTCGTAATCTTCAGAAGAATAATTGTCAATCCACTTCCTGTAGACATTAGAACTTTGATCGTCGCCAAGAAGGGCAAATAATTCCTTGCTCACATAAGAATAAAGCTTCATGCAAGGAGTCATGGCACCTAGAGCATAAGCTGCCACTTTTGTCTTCTCAAAAGGTGTCATGGCACCTAGAGCACCAAGAGTTTTTGATCCCTCAATCCTCCCTGAGGCTGTTTGCAACAAAAACTCTGTGTACTTAACTGTTGCTGGGTTAGGATTTGGTTCTTCGGCTAGATCAATACCCCATTCCACCTTGCACCACTACACATATAAATAGATATCCTAGGATTAGATTCTGATTGTACACTGATATAAGAACAATTAAATATATGTATATACATTTATAATGGAGAAATTTGGCATCCAAAAGTAACCAGGGAATAAAATCAAAATACTATGAGAAATGTAAAGAATTGTATTGGTAAAAGCTTAAAAAATGAGAGAGTATACAGTGAATAATTAACACAATTGAGGATTAATCACGTACATACCATCTACATGTCTTGCTTAGAAGAAAGACCACATAACCAAAGTAAATCCCTACCCCATTCCTCCTCTGCCACACAAACAAAAACCAACAACTCCATAAAGGGAGAGAATTAAAGCCTCATTGTGGCTCCCACCATTAAGGATTCTGATAGATGGAAGAAGGCAAGACTTGACACTGGAACTAGAGGGAAACAGTTGTCTGACAGTGACTTTCAGTCTTGAAATTTATCGAATCAATTTTCATTGTGTGGCTATGATGCCAATATCATTACTGCCAATTAAGATACTAGAAACAGAAGTGCAACTTTCAAATTCTGTCTTTACATATAGATATTGTATTTACTGCTAAAGTAATTCAGTAATTTTGTTTTAATCGGATAAAATTTATCATCACATTGGATACAATATTAAAAAAATGGAAAAAAAAAAAAAAAAAAAAAAAAAAAAAAAAAAAAAAAAAAAAAAAAAAAAAAAAAAAAAAAAAAAAAAAAAAAAAAAAAAAAAAAAAAAAAAAAAAAAAAAAAAAAAAAAAAAAAAAAAAAAAAAAAAAAAAAAAAAAAAAAAAAAAAAAAAAAAAAAAAAAAAAAAAAAAAAAAAAAAAACCCCCCCCCCCCCCCCCCCCCCCCCCCCCCCCCCCCAAAAAAAAAAAAAAAAAAAAAAAAAAAAAAAAAAAAAAAAAAAAAAAAAAAAAAACAAAAAAAAAAAAAAAGAATGATAAATGAAAATGTTATCACATAATTAACATTCCTAAACCACATCCTTCCTACCTAAGAGCCAACTTCAACCTTTGGAGTAAATAGCATCTTCATAAATAACAAATTATTATTTCTTAATGCATGGGTTTGCACGTTCATGTTATTGTGCGGGGCGTGTATGTGGAGAGAGAGAGAGGGTGGAAGGGGGAGGAGTTCATGAATGGAAGATTTCCACCAAAATAATTGGGGCAGTACACTTAAAAACTGAAGACCTCAGTTACATCTCCCACCCACTGATAAGACAACCAATACCTTAAGAGCCAGTACATCAAGAATGCATGTGAAATAGTTTGCAACTAGAATTTGTAGAGTCCAGTATGATGGCATTGAGGACACACATAAACCCTACTTCATTAGTTAAAGTTATGAACCAGAACTACATCATTGCTAGTTGCTGAAATTAAATGATTACTAGAAACAGATAAAAAAAAATTGTAACTACATGATCTAGAATTACATCATTTCTAGTTGTTGAATTAAATGATTACTAAAAACAGCTAGAACAATTTTCTAACATCGTTTCTTCCCTAAAATCTCCAATAAGTAAAAATATGTATTAAGAAAATGCTTGGGGGCGTGAGTCAATAGGAGATCTCAACAATGTTTTAACATTATTTAGGGCTGAACTCTAAGTAGTGGATTATGAATTTACGATAAGCAGGTGAAGTCCTTGCTATACCATCGAAAACGAGAAGAAAAATGATGACAAATATCTCATTAAAATATCAAGGAACAGAATCTTACTTCGACAAATGAGTCATGCAGTTTCATCTCATTGTCAACACAGCCCTTCAATTTAGCAATCGCCTCCTTTGCATCATCATCATCAGCATACTCCTCCGCCAAGTTAAATCTATATTATAAATTTCAGAAAACAAAGTCAGAAGTATTTTTCAACCGTAAACAAGATCTAAGCTAGTGAATCAAGTTACCATACACCAGACTACCACTCTTTCAAATAAAACCAAAAGAACGAAGCCATTTCAGACAATGAAATGAAAGAAGAATAAACAAAATGACAGTAAGCTCGTAGAAGTAATCATTAAAACTACAGTATTCACCAACATTTCCAATAAATCAAACGATTCAATCAACCGAAACATGATAGATGTATTCATAATCATAGCAAACGGAATTACTACGATATACGAATAATAGGAAATCCAGAAAGTAAAAAAAGGAAATCGCAGCATACGCTGTTACAAAGGCCCTGAGGAAAAAAATGTCCTGAGCGACGTAATGGCGGAATGAATTGCGATGCAAATTCCCCGCAGCCAAAGCGACAACGAAAGGAGTATACAGAGGCAGTTTATAAGCTGACTCATAGTTAGACCAGCACTTGGCAGCTATGCCGACTGTAGTATCTATCGCTGCTGCGGAACTAGAAGAAGCCAAAGACGACGACATCGTAGTTGTAGCAACAATCTCTGAATTACTAGAACTACTACAATTCACCGGAGCCGATGAAGAACTAGAAGAAGAAGAAGTAGACGAAAACAACCGGAAATGGGGAAAAATTCTAGGGGATTGGAGAGAGGAATTTGGCTTGTTGACGAGGGTTTTGAACTTGATCAACAAGGGGAATGGATTACGAAACTGTACTCGCATCCGGCTGGCTCTGCTGGTATTTGTAGCGGAGAAATTAGTCGCGAATTCGTAATAGTAGTGATTTTGCAAATGCCCTTTTTCTCATTAGGGGCGGGTTTTTCTCCAGATATTTTCTTCTTGATTTTTTTTTTTTCCTTTTAATTTATTGGGAAGTTATATTTTCAGGGAAGAACAAAGAGGGTGGTGCGTTGGATCCAGAGAGGGACTGGATAACCGGGACGTCCAACTTGGTTCTTGTTCTCGGTTTCATCTCTTCAACCGGTCCAACCGGTTATCCAGTTAAATTAATACCATTAAATAAATAAATAAATATCTATTTTTGTGATATTATTAATTTGCATTAACATTTTACATAAATAAATATCTAACAAGATTCTCCAAAATAAATAAATAAATATCTAAAAAGATTTTATTTAACTTTGATTAAATGTGAGGTTAACATTTCATATATTAATATTACGAAGGCTAATCATAATTAAATCAATTTGGGTATTTGAGTGAAGAAAATATCAACTAGTATGATTTATTTTTTAATTAAGAATAATTTAGTTTAATCTATTATATATATATATTATTTTTTTTTTTAATTTGGGTATTTTTTAATATTTTTTTTAATAAATCTGATATATTATATTATATTATATTAAAATACATAAACATTGCAAAAATTATAAGAATTTATATTAATTACCTTTGATTATGACTTTTTTATCTTATTTAGAGGTTAACCTAGGGATTTCAAATCTTTGAACCCTAGGAGTTCAATGGAATTCACAAGAAAAGAAAATTGTCTTTTTCTTCGTAGTGTCAATATTCCATCAACTTAGGTCAATATTTAGATTTGAGTCTAACCAAAGGTATTTATTGATAATAGCAATAATTACTCACAAAATATGCTCTATTTTTATGAATAGAATTCGAATTACTAATCACTACGTGTAATCATGATTACAGAATGTGTAATCACTACGTCACATCTCGTGATTAAGAAATGTAATAGTTATAATTATTAATATGTGATAAAAGTAGTATAACAAATATCTTTAATAGATACATAATTATACATCGTAATTTTGTGGAACAATATCACTTTACTATAAACTATATACGTGGATTTTGACCATTTGACTTTAATTTGTAAAAATAAGAGATATTATAGAAATTTATTATTTATTAATTATTTTTATGACTTTTGAAAAGTTAAAGTTAAAAGCAAACAATTTTGAGTCAAAGTTTAAATATAACTTAATTAAGATATCTTTTTATAACTTAAAGAAATTATAAGTTTATTGTAAAGTGTATGTAAGATTGCAATAAAGGAATTTCAAAGAAAAAGTATTTGTAATTTAATTGAAAGTGATATTTGAAAATATTGTTAGGGGATAAGAAAACATGACTTTAATTACTTTCTAATTATGACTTTTTATCTTATTTTGGTAGTTAAGGAAAGTTTATTTCATTGAAAAAGCAAGTTGGGATAAAGTATGATGTCCTTTGTATACATTTTGGTCATAATTTTAATATATATATATATATATATATATAATATATTGTAATTTTGTGATACTCGTTCCACATTGAAAATTATAGTGAATGTGTAATGGTATATACGAATGAGTTTAAGTACACATAATCAACTTAGGGTATCTATTTTGGTATAGTGAGGACAATATCAAATAATTAACCTTATATGTTGTTAGACCTATAGTAGCGGTATGACCTTGTAGGTCCGAACGGATAGTTTGTTCGTATGACAATTTTTATTGAGGAATAAAATAAAATAGTAAGTAGAAAGATTTAAATTATACTTTGAATTAGTCATTATTTTTTAAAATATTAAAAACTAGTGAAATTCTTTTAATATATATATATATAAAATAATTGTGGAGATCCAATTGATATATGGGGCGGCAAAAAGATGAGTAAGATGGTTCTTTCTTTTAGTTTCTATCTAATTGTCATTATTATCTAGATGTATTTCTCCTCAAGAAACTTTTTCTTTGTTGAACAATTTAGGTAAGTAACTTTTATTCAATGGTCACAAGTTCTTTGAAACATTGAATATAACTTACAAACTTCATACTCATACTTTTTCCTTTTTAATTTGTTTTTCCAATTTTGGTTTATAGAAAACTAAGTTTAGTCACATATTTAATCGAAACATCAAGTCAAAAAGGTTTTATGATACATGTATCTTTTACATATTTTTGAACTTTTTTATCAGGCTCATTTGTACTCTGACTATTGTAATAAAATATAATAGAATATGACACTTTGTTGTGATGTGTAATAATGTTGAAATATATGTTAGAAAAGACCTATGTTACAAAATAAAAGAAATTAAAAGATTAGAGACTAAACATAAAAATTGTGTTGTAGTGTAACCATTGTCTTGAAAGTAAAATTTTTTATTCAATGACTAAATTGCGGGATATATAGGTCGAGACGTAGAACAAAAATGTGTTTATTTGCATTATAGCGTTCGAGGAGACCATTCAAGACTTACTCAAATTATTACTCAACAAAAAATAAGAGCTTTGTTTTAAGCTGATCGGGATCGGGGCAGTCAATAGAGAAATTTTTGTGGATAATCTCGTTACAATCATTTATTCTGGTTGCTTTAGCGAGTTAATCACAATTATCTTTCAATTCATGTGCTTATGAGAAAGAAGTGGAACAAAAGAATACAATTGTCCAAAATAAATTTTTGAATGAAGAAAGAACGGATTTTTTCCCTAATACTCCAAGATACACTTCCTTGTTTATAAATGTAATCACCCATTTCCCGCCCAAGGGGGGGGCCGAGTTGGTGGGTGGTTGCACGGGCTGAGTCCCAAGTTCGAATCATGCCAAACGCCTTTCTTGGCCGAGCATGCTTACACAAGGTTTACCTAGTGTAGTTTCTACCGGCGTGGTTTGCTGCGTAGTTTCTTTGCTCATGGTTTTTAGCGCGGCACTCAAAGAGTAGCGGCTACGGGTTCCCCCGTAAAAAAAAAAAAAAGAAAGAAGTCTCCTTTAAGAATCTATCAAAATGGTGACTCATCTTTTAATAAGTTCCCTTCTTTTTTTTTTTTATGTTTTTATTGTTTTTTTTTTTTTTTTTTTTTTCAATAACTATATTTTAAAGAAAAATTTTTTAATTTTTTTTTTTTTTTTTTTTTTTGTTTGAGCAGTACAATATTATTTATTTATTTAAATGCTACATACTTAATAATGCATTTTAAAACCTAAAATGTGAAATACACTATGTCATTTTCTTTTATAATAGGATTAAGAATAAAACATATGCCCCATTAATCTTGGTTGGTAAAATTGAAGGGTTAAAATTTACTATTAGAATACTTACTTATTTTGCCATCAATATTCAAAATTTATGCCATAAAAATAGCATTTGTTTTTCTTTCATTTTTCAACACTTCTCAATTGCATACAATGCATAGCGTGATTCATTCTAAAATTGTTTGGCAAATCTTTTTTTTTGTTCAATCATGCTACATAATAATAGTAGTAGTTTTCCAATACTTGTAATAATATTGCTTGCATTTTTCTCGATTTCAAGAACCCAATTTTGTGCGGGTGAGATCAAGAATGTCAGCATTGTCTATGATTCAAGACCCATAATTTTGTTCGAAAGATTTGGATTTGCTCCCAATGGACATGTTGATATATCAGTCAAAAATGTCACCTGGAAATCAAAATTTCCAAATGCAAAATCCCTTTCTTCCGCCATGGGATTCTTTCTTGTAAGGGATAAATCTTATTCAAGAATCTTCAACGAATCTTCATACACAGAAGATTTCTGTGTTCTGTACAGCGATTTTGTAAAACTTCTATTCAGGTTCGATAATCTCACAACCCTCGATTCAAGTTTCAATACTTCGTTCAAAATCGATGTCCCAGATGAATATAACCTAGTTTTTGGGAATTGCCAGACAGAATTCTTCGTTTCCATGAAAGTTCATACAGAAATGTACAACATTAACCCTGTAAATGGACAAAAGGATTTTCTTCCAGCAGGTCAAATTACATTACCCCAAATGTATTTTTTCCTCTTTATTATATACACACTGTTTTTCTGCACATGGGTTTTCATCTGCATAGTTCAAAGATTCAATCTATACAACAAGATTCATCTAATCATGGCTGCACTATTACTTTTCATGGCACTCAAAATGCTCTGTGCATTTGAGGACAAAATGTACATCAGAAACACGGGCACGCCTCACGGTTGGGATGTACCGTTTTACATATTTGGATTCTTGAAAGGCGTAACGCTTTTCACAGTAATAATTCTTATTGGAACAGGTTGGTTTTTCTTGAAACCTTTTTTACAAGAACGAGAAAAAAACATCTTGATGTTCATAATCCCATTACAAGTTTTGGAAAATATTGCTTCTGTGATCATAAGTGAAACGGGTCCGGTTGGAAAAGATTGGTCAAAATGGAAAGAAATGTTCTTGATGATAGATATTGTGTGTTGTATAACAATATTTATACCAATCTTTTGGTCTATTAAAGGATTAAGGGAGGCATCAAGAATTGATGGAAAAGCAGCAAATAATCTTGAAAAATTGACACTTTTTAGACGGTTTTATGTTGCTGTGATTGTTTACTTGTATTTTACAAGATTTGGGGTTTCAGAAATTGGGGCTTTTTTGAGTTATAGAGATGAATGGATTCCCATAGCTTCTGCTGAAGGAGCAAGCTTGCTTTTCTATTTCTTCATATTCTATAATTTTCAACCAGTAATTGAAAAGAACCCGTATTTGGTTATTGACGATGAAGAAGAAGGTGAAGATGATTCTGCTGGTGATCGCCAATTGGAAGAAATTGTATGGCTGGGTTCTTCTTCGTCCTAGCCAAAAATAGAAATAGAAGTAGAAATTTGATATATATATATATATATATTTCTTTATTCTTTATTCAAGGATTACATAAAGAATTATGTAAGAGTTATTCTTAAATGCTAATTCAGTGATAAGTCAATTTTGTTTATGAATATAATGTTTTTTATTAAAGAAAAAATATTAAATGAAATCAAAGTGAGGATAGTCTCACCATCTAAACTTGTAAGTCCGTGATGATGTCATTGTTGGTCCGACTGCACTTACAATTAATTATTCGTGATGTAACTATGGATCTAGTTGTACGTATGCCAACTATTCGTGATGTCATATAACTATAGGTTTGGTTGTACATATAATTAACTATTTGTGATACTCTTCAAAAAAAAAAAAAAAAAATAAATTATTTGTGATGCTACTATAAATCTAGTTGTAGGCATGCCAACTATATGTGATACCACTATGAGTTTAGTTACACATATTATCAACTGATACCCTATGAGTTTAGTTACCATATTATCAACTATCCCCGATATCACTATAGGTCTGGTTACACCTATGATTAACTATTCGTAATGCCACTTTGGATCTAGTTGCACATATGCCAACTATATGTGATACCACTATAGATTAGTTGCACCTATAGTCAATTATTTGTGATATCACTTTGAATTTAGTTGAATCAATGATCAACTATTCATGATGTCGCTATATGATATTGATTTATTTATAATCAACTATTTAATAATATTTTCATTATATTAATTTTTTAAAAAATTGATAATATAGCTCTCGAATAATATACAAAATATGTATTGTGAAATGGAATATTATATATCAAAAAAAAATATTTTTTTTTTGATACATATAGCCACTATACTAACCTACTACCCATCTTGTTCACATAAAAAAAATTATATTGGGCTTCGGCTTGTACTTGAATCGCGGTTAGGTTATTCAATCCGGCCCGACACCCGTTCCTTGGAAGAAGGAGGAGGAATGCTGGCGTCTTCAATCCTCTCCCGCTTCATAGCTATTGCAATTTGATCATTTAATCCTCCAGGCAGGTTTGATTAGAAAGAAAGAATAACTGGTAGAGAGGCCAGATAGAACGGAGGACTGCATTCAGTGACCCCGCCATAGTCTGATACTGAAATCGTGAAGAGCCCGCCATATACCAGAAAATTGCTTGTTGGGATTCCATGAAAATATAACTTTCGTCTTGTGAACACCAGGGCTTGAGCGATTCTGACAAGAATTTTTTTTTTCTTTTTTTAATTTTCTCAGGTAAAGTACCATTCCTTTTCTTTATCTGTTTCGCATTCCACAATCTTTATATGTTTTTGCACTTTGGAATTGATATTCTACGCTGAGAATTAATGATATTTATGTTGAATAGAAATTTTAAATTGTTGTACTGATTCTTTTGGTCTCAATATATCTTTTCCCCATATTATAGTACCATCTCTAAGAATGGTTTTAGGTAGATACGTTGTTTGGCCATGATATCTATCTAATGTGCCTTTCTTTTTTACCTTTTATTTTCTCTTAAAATCCTGTTAACTGATGTTGTAGATGGAGAACGAAGAAGAAAGTAGAAGCTTATCTAATGAGAAGATTTTCAAGATCTTTTCAAGTTTCATGGCAAGGTTATTAATCCTTATATCTAATGAAGTTCATGCCCATTGTGCACTGAGTTTATGCCATTGTGTTCTGACATCGTTCTGATTTTCCCATGAATTTATAAATTCATGATTTCCCAATTTCAACAGGATCACCAAATTTGAAGAGTTAGTGGATGTAGGAAACAGATATCTTATTGGTTTTCAGCAAGGACTTGGTAAATTTATCTCAGAATATCGTCATATTTATTGTAAAATCAGAATACTTCTTGCTCTTTTGTGTTTAGTCTGATTCTCCTCTTCATAACTAGAGTTTCTTCGACGACCTCCAATTGACACGACTTCTGAAATTATTGATCGTGTTCTAAAAGCCAATATGACTAGAAGGCTGGCATCCTATATACAAGCTGGATGTTTAAATCCCCATGATAGTAAACAGAATATGAATAAGTGTAAGTGTGTTTTACTTTTGTTGTTTCCTAGTTGACATAATGTCATCAATTTAATAGTTATACTTAAAAAAGATAATTACTCTCCTCACTCTATCTACTTTATTTAGATATGGTAATATTTTTGAAAAAGATTTTTGACGGGTTTCTGCAAGTTTGTTCGGATTAGTTCCTGTCTTTTTTCTAACTTGATTGGTTCTGTATGATGTCATTATATTGCTTTTCTTGGATATTTTGTTCAAGTTGTAATCTCTTCCTCTCCTGATTTGTGATATGCATACAGAAGTATCTACATGCCATCTTGGACTCTTGGACAATATGAATGAAGGTATTTCCATTCAAAGCGTTATCTATGTCCTTTACATCTCTCGATAAATACCTGTGGCTGGCATCGATTTTCTTTTCTTAATTATCTTTTCAGAATTTGCAATATGTTAAAAAGTATGCTTATACATTTAGATATATGTTATAGGGGTTCTATTGTAGCCTTTTGATCAAATAAGCATATTACCACATATTGTTGGTGAAATAGCTAGATGTTTTCTAGACTTAGTTATTGACTCGATGTGTTTTAATTATTTTTGGCCTGTTTTTTTTGGTTTCCTCACCAAATTTTCTCCTTGATAATTATTGTTTCTGCCATTGTAATCCTTGTATATAAGCAAAATATGTTGTCTATTTTCCGTGTGCTGCAGCCAAAAGTGTGATGAGGGAGCTTCAGTACCTCATCGATGATGCTACAGAAGTGGTTCAAGCTAGCATTCATGATTTACCTTGTTTGCAGGATAAAGACTCTGACTTTGATGTGAATTTCTTGGCCTCTGGATGTAACAGAGTATGTTCTTTCTAGTAACTCTGCTCATTTTTCGTATTCATTATCTGTTTGTTGTCTCTGATTCTCTTGGTTCATCTTCTGTTCAAAAACATTCTAATGCATCCACCAAAGTAAGAATGGAAAAAGAGATACGTATCTGTTTTAATCTGCATTCTTTTCGGTAAGGGTAGTCTAGAATTATCTCTCTATATCAGTTTTTAAGTGCTGTTAAACTATCCATACATTGATTATAACACTCTTTCCTAAATCTTCAGTGCCATAAATAGTTATAAGCTGATCATTCAAGGAGGGGCATTTATTTGTTCATCAAGCTCTGATATACACACTATTTATCCTGTTTATTTCTTTAGATTCAAACAAGCCCATATATACATATATTCCATTTATATATAAAGCTAAGCAGAAAGAAACATCTTGTGCTACCTATACCTCTGTCTCTTATCTGATTTGATCTCTGACTTTTTCTGGATACGTCTCCAGAAACTTGGAATTACTGATTATGCTGTCTTGATGGCTTTCATATACGGAATGATCAAACAAGATTATGAGATGCAGGTAACAATCCATCTCTGATCTTCACTTGAACGAACTTCATATTTTCAAGCGAACAATATCAGTGTAGTATCTTTATCTCTTCTCTTTACACGATTCGCTATATTTTTCCTTTCCTTTTAACAGGAAAAAATAGTTTCTTCACTTAGCCTGAAGTCATCTTCCGGGGAACTGGAGAGTTATTGTCAGATGTGGTCTTTGAGACCTTTCATTGACGATGAAATAATGCAAAAGGCTTGGGAACTTCTTCCTGGTTACTAATGTCTTTGCTTAAAACACATGATTGAAGGACAGATTTCTGAACTCCTAAACAACAACAAAAAAAGAAGTACAACATTCTGTCTGATATATTCATCTTTTAGGAAGAGTGGCTAATAATAGCCTACTTGATGATTACTTTGTTTCTTTCTACCTCTGTTCTTTTAGGTTATGGATAAAAAGAATGAAGATACACCTCAAATGTTGTGAGAGCTTGGAAAATGATTTGATCGTAAAATTTAATTCTTGCTTGGAAAATATTTTACTTCGATTTTATAACACTAACGTTTAATTCATAATCTTGTGTAATATTCATAATGATTATGATTTGGTGTAGAATTTATAATGCTTTTTTTTTTATTATGTTGAATTCAAATGCTAATTAAGAATTTATATATATCTCTTTGTTGTTCATAATGTTTATCGGGAGCAAACTTTGCGTAATGAACTGCTTAAATTTTGTATTTTGTTAATAGTATCATTCAAAGGTCAAGCTCAAGTGTATAATTACTATGCTTAGAATTATGCAATTATTATGTAGAGATTGTGTAATTACTATGAAGATATTTTTACTTGTTATCATGAAAATCATTAAAGTTAAGAATATATATTTTATTGAAATTCTTAAAACACAAGTTGTAAAAATAAATTCAAATGAAAAAAAAGGAGAAAAATAAATGTTTCAAGAAATGAGAAAAGATGAAAAGAAGATATTGTAATAAAGACCAAAATATGGATCTCATTTACGGTATTGGTCCCTTTGTGCTAAAATGGGGACTGGTGTTCTTCAGTTCCCAATTGCCCCTCCAAATCGTTGCTCCCATGAATTTTCTTACAGAAGGAATAATCATAACAATAGCTCAACCAACATTGCCTCTACTTCTACATCTTCTTGGTGCTGTTTTTGGACCAAGAACGGTGGCAGAACTGGCGGTTCCGACTGGGACAGGAGTTCCTTCCGGAGCTCCAGAGAACGGAATAAATATCAGGACGAGTTTTTCAGTTTCGATTACGAGGATGACCGGCAAGATTATGGGTTTAGAAACACTGGGAAGAGGAGGACTTGGTGGTCTGATGATTCCTTATCTTGGGATAAAGACGATGACGACGGAGAGGAAAATATTGGCTGGTTTGGGGTTTTAGAAGGTGCAATTGGATTCTCTTCGGTTTTTAAGGTAAAATTGATATATGTGCTGAATTTCCTTACTTTTTGTTCCCTTTGTTTTGTTGTATGTGCGTTATGATAAGGCCATAGACATTAATCGACTAGTTCCCCATTTTAATACTGTTGGATTAACGGTTTGTTTAAAATTATCAATTTCAATTTTTTTAAGGGAGAGAGAAAAAGCTGTTATGATAAGGCCATTGAACAGTAGTCTAATTCCATGTTAATGGACATTAAACCCATGTTAATGGACAGTAATCTAGGATTGAAGGCCTGGTTAGAAATTATGTGAATCACCTTAAGTAATTTTGCTTTGTATCTGTTGTAAAATTTTCTACATTTAAGGTAAGAATACTAAGAACTGACTGCTATGATGTAAATGTTGCTTCTCCACATGTTGGTTCTTTCTTTATATTTCATAAATGGTAAAGTTTTCAATAAAAACCTTATGAAGTTTTTGAGTGAAGTATTGGTCTGCCAATGTAAGGCACTTGTTAGATTTTAGTGGGTTTAACAGCGTGATACAAAAAGAGAATTGAACATTGAGAAGAAACTTGAAGGCCATGAGTTTCATATGTGAAAAACAATCTTCACTTGTGTCGGGTGCCCTTTTTGCCTACCTTTGAAGTATTCTTGTAAGCAGCCATTGTAGATAATCTTCATACATGGATTGTTTAGTTTTACTGGCTATCGATTGGAATTCCTGTTAGTTTCGAATAGGAACTTAAACTATGAGTTTCATTTTGAAGCTTATAGACAGGTAACTTCTACAAGACATTAGGTCTTACGTCCTCCATCATACATTAGGGAAGAAATGGTGAAATGAAATTTTTTTCACAAAATATCAATGATTCTTAATTAAGTCCTTGAATTTTTAAAATTATCAATTTCAGTCATTGAATTTTGTAGAAGTATCATCAATTTAGTCATTTTATCTTAAATTTTCTTTAAAATTATGGCTTTTATGAGTTTTTCTTAAAAGTTTATTTATTTTATTAAACCATCATTTAATCTTCCACAAAAGCTCTCATTCAAATTGATTAAAGTATGATGACTTTAGACATTTGAAAGCTCAAGGACTTGGTTAAAACTTGTTGATAATGTGTTTCAAATCAATGATGATTGAAATTCATATTTAACAAATAAATCAGTTAATCAATAAATTTGACAAACAGAATCGTGGTTTTTGCAATAAAAGGATAATCAGTTGTTTTACCCTTTCTATTTTCTATTATAGAAAATGCTTACTGCAACTGACATGATGCTTCTGACTCAGTGACTGATGCAACTCGCTGAGTCTCCTCATTATTACTTACCAGGCGTAGTAATCTGAAAATTTGTCAAGTTCACGATGTGTTTAGTATCCTGCATATTCCATGAGACATTAATTTGTGAGTGCCTGAGATATTGGTCAACTTGAAGAGACTACTCGAATGGAATTCCTGTTTAGGTGAATTGTTACCCAAAACCTATGAGTTTTCATACAGAGCAACTAAGAACATATGCTGAACTGATTTAGATTAAGGTGGGGATATGTGTTTAGCTGAGATAACTATACGAGGGTTACTGCAGTTTGTATGTTGCTTTACTGGATTTAGATGGAAAATCATTTATCCTTCAGGACATTGTGCCTACGTTTATTTGGCAATATCAACTTCCTGTATAGAGATACCAACCATTTTACGTGGGGTTTCCATGTCCACAAGTTCAGAATTTATCATTTTTCAGTCATGAAACAGAGCTGTTCCCATTAGTTCGGGACAAGATAATCTTTTTACTCACTGGTACCAGTATGTCCTAATTCACATACTACAGCTTGTATTTTCCTTGTCAGGGAATTGATTTCTTGTTATTAATGTTTCTGAACATGACCACACCCTGACCTCATGTTCTCTGATTTGTGATAGTCCTTAGATGTTGTTTGTGAGGCTGTTAAGGGTTACAATTTCTAAAAAAAAAAAAAAAAAATTTTTAAATGTTGTTTGTTCTTTTAGTAAAAGGAAAAAATTAAAGCTGTTCTTATATCATTCAGGTTTTCAGAGCATTTGGTTGGATGGTTCCAGCAGTCATTGTATCGATGCTGATAGGGAACGATACAAGTGGCTTTGTCATGGCATTAGTTGTTCCTCTTGCTCAATCAGCTCTTTCATTAATATTTGATGCAGTGTGGGGAAGGTCCACTAACAGGGGAAGACCACATTCCAGAAAGAGGAGTGCCTTTGCTGGAAGGGTAGGAGGTAAAAATAAAACGAGAAAGGAAAGAAAACGAAATAGTCAAAGTGACAAGAAGATTGATGGTTACCAATCTTGGGAATCTGCAAATAACTTTACAGCAAAGAAGAAGGAGAGGATGACACAGAGTAGTTTTGGTGGATGGGATGAACTCGATAAAAGATAGGAGAACAAATAACCTATGCCATCCACGAATGATGGAAGTAGGCAACAGACAGAAGAAGGTAAACTAAGTAGAAGAGCAAGAACAGGCAGACACCATTGCTTTGTGAGATTTACTGATTGCCTTATTTCCTTTCTTGGTGGGATCTTGGACTAAGATGTTATAACTATACATATATATACACATGTCTTTCTGCTCATTATTTATTACCTATCAACTTCAAATGACCAGGTTAATATTCTTTCCTCCCTGTCAGATCAAAATGTATATATGGCTTGTTCAACTCTAGTTACCTATTTTTGCCAATATTTGTTGCTCAAATTGGACAGCCAATTGGCCACTGCTGAGTTTATTATTGATCATTTAGGCATCTATGCTCTGACTGAGAATGATTGAAAAATATAAATCTGAGAATACTTTGGCAACTGAGTTTATATTCTTTGATGCCAAAATAAGAGGGGCAAAGGGAGCAGGGAACCATTGTGCATGCATGCATCCCAGATGAATTTCTTTTTCTTTATTCAAGTTTTTTCCAATGACTATTTCTTCAAGAAATCTGAATCTCATGAGGCGTAAAATGTGTCAAAAACCCACGTTTTTTTCAGCATTGACTTGGTGGAAGAAAGAACATCCCATCCATGATCCATCTCAGTCAGTGGTGGTGGCCAAGCAAGTGCAACACAATTTGCACAGGAGCAGACAAAAATGTTCTATGACGACAAAGATAATCAAACCTGCGGTTCTTGTCCAACAGCAGCTTCAATGGTCATGAATTGCCTGATTTTTTTTTTTCTTTCCATCATTGTTGAAAAGACTACAAAAAAAAACCATTGCTTGTTTCCATGCGTGCGTGGATTCACCAGAGCTACAACCATCGCCAGCCATTTCTTTCATTCAAGACTGATTGGCTCACTGTGTATTTGTCGGGATTACTTGACTATACTTTTGAAATATACTCTCAATTTAGTCTGAGCGTAGATGATAAAGTTTTCTCAAAGAAGGTTTAAACTCTAGCAGCCTCAAATTTTCATATTTGTCGATTACTGCAGCCAGACACCAGACTTGGAGGAAGTGTTTTATTCACTCAGAAAATGGCATGCATGTATCATTGATGAACTCCACAAAACAAGAACAATGACAGGAAGTAAATTCTTCTTCACTCGTAAAGCAACTCATTATTCATCAAATCTAATCCATACAATTCAAATTATTTAAAGAAAAGGTTAAGATGAGATGAGATAACGAGATTCATATATATATATTTCAATCAATCTTCTCACATGTAAACTCATAACAAGTTGCACTACTTGCTTATGATCATTGCTCATCATGGACCTTTTTTAACTCAGTTGTGATGGTTGCTCACATCGTCTTTTAATTATGAGATTGACAGTTTAAATCTCACCATGGGCATGAAACACATCTCGTGCTAGCTAACCATTTACCTCTAAGAACAAATATAGCTAAAGAATTAATCACTATCGATACTAAATACCCTTAAATAAAACAATATATATATATACACTTAAATTATATATATACATATTTTGAATATGATCAATTCAATAATAAATATGAAAGAAAAAAAGGGGGAAAAAAAAAAAGAATCAATTCCATTAAGAAAATATATGCAGAATTTATTCCCGAGAGTGGCACATATTTATGAACAAACCAACTTTGAGTATGTAGTCAATTTATCTAAGAAGTGTATATCTCTAAATCAAACTACATTTATGACCATATTATTCTTTTGGATATATATATATTCAATACCTTTATATTGATTTCTCTTTCTCTTATCACAACAAGCTCATCAAATCTTGACCATAATATCTCTTTTATATATATATTTAAAATTTACAAATTATAACTGTATTTTTTTTGAAATACAATAATAATGTTGTACTAATTAGTTACTATAATCACTGATTAACTGAAAGTTAACACTAATTTCACACAGATGAAGGTAACTCACGTTCAGGTGTGTGAGTATTCGGAGAGTTTGAATTAGTCGGTTCGATTCTCTTCATCCTGTAGGTCGAACCGTCATCTTCACCATCATGATAAACATAAGCAAATCCGCCATGTCTGGTAAGATCCATCCCCGCCATTTCATCTTCACTTGAAATTCTCAACAGTTTCAGTTTATGAAGCCCATAGAACAAAGGTCCCATGGTGACTGTTACCCAACCAAATATAACAATAATTTGGATGATTTGTGCCGCCAAGAGATTACCTCCGCCACCCATGAATAAACCGTACGGCCTATCCGGTTTGCCCGGATAAACCTCGTTGACGTAGCTCTTCGTCGCGAATAATCCGGTGAAGAGTACTCCCCACGCGCCGCAACCTCCGTGGAGTTGCGCCGCCTCCAGCGGATCGTCGTATTTCGCGATCGCTGCTAGTTTGTTCATACCTATTAAAACCCACGCCGCTACGAATCCGCAAACGATTGCTGCCCAGGGTTCAACCACCGAACAACCGGACGTTATCGCCGCGAAACCTCCTAATAATCCGTTACAAACGTCGATGACGTTCCAGTGTCCGGCGATTAACCTCTTGCCGAACAAAGTCGTGAGTGCGGCGGTGCTTCCGGCTAATGTCGTCGTGACGGCTGTTCTTCCGACCGCGCTCCATTGGCCGTAATAAGAAGAACCGCCTTCCTTTGAACCGTACGATTTCAAAATGGTTAAGAACGAACCGGGATTGAATCCATACCACCCGAACCAAAGTAAGAAAGTGCCCAAGACTACGAGTGAAGCACTGTGACCACGTAGTGCTACAGATCGACCAGACCGGTCGAACCGGCCGATTCTTGGACCTTCAATTAAGGCTGCCCATAGACCGGCGATGCCACCAACCATGTGTACGACACCAGAACCGGCAAAGTCAATAACCCCTGATCCGAATAGAAGGTTTCCGTCGCTCCTGGCGGCACCGGCCCAACCATCACCGGACCAGAACCAGTGTGAAACTACTGGGTACACAAATCCGGTCAAGAATGATGAGTATATCAAATATGCAACAAATTGTGTCCTTTCTGCTATAGAACCACTTGTTATACCTGCCACACACAAAAATGAAAAATCTCTATGAAAATATTCTCATAATATCATTCACTCGACTAATCTGAAATTGAGCAGAGTCGATCCCTTTTCAAGTTAAGCTGTGACAATAATTATTTCTTCGTTTATAAAATTTGAACTCGACAACAAACGATTGTTGGTTATTGTACCTCAATTATAAAAATTTATATTCAACTTATACGTTATAAATATGTTTAGAGTGTAAATTTAAGTTTTTAAAATAAGTGATGATTTAATAGGCAATAATATAACATTGTGCTGCACATTTGTAAAAAAACATGGTAATAATAGCTAGTAAAAACTATGATATATATATACCTGCAGCTGCAATGGCAAAAGCCCATTGATAAAGAAAGAAGCTATAATCAGCAGAAGGATAAGGGAAAGATTTAAGGCCAAAGAAATGGCGACCAATAAAGCCATTAGAAGGTGAACCAAAGGCAAAGGCAAAGCCAAAAAGGTAGTAAGAAATGCCACCGGCAGCAGCATCAAGAACATTGGTAAGCATAATATTCATGGTGTTTTTTGCACGTACAGAGCCAGCACAGAGCATGGCAAATCCCAACTGCATGGCGAATACGAGGTAAGATGAGAAAAGGAGGTATGTGTTGTTAACTGCGTAGGTTGTGTCATTGAGTTGGGATGCAACTATATTGAATTGGTTGCATATGTAGGTGGCGGCTGCCGTGACATTGGTGGCGGAGGTGCCGCCGAGAAGTGGGATGAGATCGGTGGCTGAGCAATTGGGAAAAGCCATGGGGGAGAAGAATATATGAGGGTGTGTTGTTGATATGTATGTTTTTAAAGGGAAGGAATGGTTTTGAAGAATGGTGGTTATGTGGCTTTTATAGAGTGATGAGAGATGCAAATAAAGAAAGCATTTCTAGCCCCTACTATGCTTACGTAAGACATCGCATATGTAACTAGTGTTTAAAATTTGGAGTTAGAATTTATTTTTTATAAAAATTTGTCTAATTTGGACGGAGATCAGTCGAAATATGAAAATGATTATTGCTTATAGTTGAAACTAACAAATAAATTATTTCTAATTCAAGATGTCACATACACAACAATTTAAAATATGGAGTTAAATTTATTTTTTTTACAAAAACTTATCTAACTGGATTAACGTAAAAATGAGTGTTATTAATAATTAAAACTCATTCAAAATATCTCGTGTTCTACGCAACTATACAAATGATCTGCTAACAATCACAATTGTTTTTAAGAGTAGAATTATATAATTGATTTTGGATGTGTTTTTATCTTTGTCAAAAGAGGTAAGGAACTATATATATATATATATATATATATATATATATATATATATATATTATAACTAAATATGATCAAAACCCCTTTTGTATGAATAAAGACATTTTTGTGAGCAAAAATAAAACCAGCCTTTCAAGAATAGTTTTTCTTCTCACTTTAGATTCCCTCAATAGAGAAGAAGAATCTTTTTAAACTAACAAGACATCTATTCCATTTTTCTTTTTTAAGTTGCTTTTATTTAATTTATAACTCTAAATCTTCAATAAATTATTATATTTTTAATTTATATATATATATATATATAATTTAATTTTTAGATCCCATAAATATGTATAAAAATACATGAATATTTGCTTTGATATAAGTGAAATAATTTATATTATTATTATTGCATGTAATGTTGCAATAAGAAAGCGTATTTTGAATGTTACACGATTTTAAAATTTAAGTTAATCTAGATTAATCGAGTTTGTGATAGTTCGAGAATCGGATGATTTAACAAAAAATGGTAATCATCAAATGGATTTTTGGTTATAAAGTCAAAATTACGTAAATAAAAAATTAATTTAACCAGAAATAATTAATGATCATAATCTCACACCTAATCTTAGAGACTTTTGTTAAAAATTGAATCTTGATTTCAACTTGATTCTGGGTTCTTATTAATACAATTAAGAATCTTCATTTTACACCAGTAGAAATCTCTTGCTTCTCACAATTTGCTGCATAAATTATTAGCATAATCACAATTAGGTCACTAATTATTTTATATTATATAATATATATAGTGACGATTATCATTAAATATATATATTTTTAAATGTATGGAATTTGACTTGGAGTTATTGTGGTGAAGGCGTGTAATGAAACACGACTTTAAAATTGTGAAATAAAGAGACGGTTTCGGAGTTCTGCAAAGCCAACCAAGAAATGGAAAAATTAAAAAAAAGGTAATACATAATATATTGGAATAACAAATAAAAATAAATAAATAAATAAATAACAATAATAATAAAAAAATTAAATTCCAGATATTTTTTGAGTTTCTTGGAGAACCACATATAATTCTTAATTTTTTATGAAAGGAAAAGTCAATTGGTGATGTTTATTACGAGACAATGCCTAAAAATATATATGTTATATATAATTTAATAATATTATTCGTTTTGACACATCTAAAACGTGTATGAATTCGAACTCACAAATTTATGTATCACGATCCGAGCTTATAGGCATATGATATACTATTAGGGATTTCTTTTGATCAACTACTTGACACTATTGTTAATTATACATAATGACCGAGTTCACAAGTCCATGATATACTATAGGTCTGACGACATCCTCGATTAATTATTTGACATAATACTCAATTAAACATAATTGGACGAGCTCAAAGATCTGTAATATACTATAGATCCTGACACATCTATAATCAAATATTTTGCATTATACTCTCAACTAAACATAATTGACATAATCCAAGTTAACTACACATTTTATAAATGTTAAAACATGATCAAATAGTTGATTATGAATGTCATTAAATCCATAGATGCAATACGAGCTCGGTTCGTGATAGTGCTTAAGTAAAAAATTTTAAGTTCTATTTAGTAACTACTCAAAGATTTCTTAAATGAGTATGAGAATCTTGTTCACAATAATAATTTTTTTTTTTTTTTTTTTTTGAGTCAATGTCATGGAGTAGTTACTTGATAAAGTAAGGATAATTAAGTACCTTAGAAATGAATATTAGATGAGAATCTGACAGAATATTCATTATTTTAAAGTGAAAAAGAAAGAAGAAGAATCAAGAATCAAGAGATGACATGAGAAAGGACAAGGTGTAGTAAATATTTTAAATCCAAGGGTCGAAAATCAGCCAAAAGAATGTAACCTTTCAATGGAGTTGAAGTCACATACATCATGTATACATGCTTGTTTGTAATGAAATATATATACATATATATACACATATATTAAATGATGACAATGATATTAAGGGAGTCAGACCTTAATCAGAAGCTGTATAATTAATTTCTTACCCCATAAATGACTATTTTCCTCCTTTATTTTGTACCTGTAGACAATGACAGTATAAATATATATATATATTGAACCATCTATGTATTCAAGATTATTGTTTCGTCTAATTCAAATTTAGTTCATATTACACTCATATAATCTTATTCTTGTTCAATCTCTTACCGTAACTCTCATGAACTAAGAAACTAAATAACATTCACAAAACGATTACTATACAGTAACAATATTAACAATATTAACAAATTTAGAATTAAATATATATATATATATATATATATATATATATAGAAAGTCAATTTATGTGTGGAGACAGTGGGCGCATGTCAGTACAATGGAAACAAGAAGGGAAGTAGATAACCAGTTCTTATCATCTTCTGTAAGCAGACAGCAAATATATATATTATATATATTTTAAAATCTTTTCCAACAAAATCACCAACCTATTCAAATAATCTACACATGCTATCCTAATAGAATAAGAAGGATGGATCATGGATGCATAGCATAAAAAGCTGATTCAGTCATCAAAAACAAAAATCTTGAATAATTTTGTATATCATTTTGTAGGGGAAAAAAAAAAAAAAGAGGAAATATTACCAGTAATTGATATAAGGAAATGCATCTAGTATAGTATCTAATGAATCTAGAATCACATAGTCAAAAGTAAAAAAATGTCAATTTGAATATCATCAGCAATTTATAAACTTGTCAATGTATATATGTCAATATCTCAGATCTGACCCTATCCCTCACCCCCCAACAAAAAAGGTTGAAATTTATATATATATACACATATATAAGTAATAAGTGGCAGATAAGTTGTAACCTTATCTTGAAAACGAAGCCACAGTAGTAGCACATGGCTGCAGTTTCTTCCATTCCATCTCCTGAATAATTGGATGCTTGCCTAGAGTTCAGTGAATCAACAAAAAACAAGTTTTTATATCAGTGAATCCAATGCACTGTTCCAAGTGTAGAAACACATATGGGGGATCAGAAGATTTTCCCTTTTCTTTTTCCTGTTTAGATTACAATGTACAACCAAAAAAAGGATACATGAAGCCTCATCATGTGTTCTGAACCTCTTTATGACAAATTCTTTTTTACAAGTTCCAGATATGGTTGAAAACTACTGTAATCTATGAATATGGCAGCTAAGGATTTCAGTGATACTCTCAATTTTCTTTAGACAATAGTTGTCCTCCGAGCAAGATTAGTCCAAGAGATGCAAAAGCAGACAAGACTGTTGATGAATAGCACAGTGCAAGTAGCGCTCCTCGCAGCGACTGCATCAAAGTTCTTGAATAAGTGTAATAACTGTAATTTAAGAAAAAAAAATGGAGTAAATTCAAACAATGAAACAGTTAATTACCTTTGCAAGCAGTAGCGCGTTGTCATTTGCATATTGTAGAGAGCTCTCAGGTATACTCTGGACTCCTTGACTTAACTTCCATGAAAGAACCCTGTCATTTTGAATGGAGAGGGAAATTAATCTTGGGGGGCTTGTAAAGAGTAAAGAATGGGAGATTTGAACTACAAATAGAAAAATTACCCGAAAACAAGGGCAATAATAGCCCCAATGTAGGCCTTTTCAGAAGTTAGTTCAACTTGAAGCTCCCCAAACTGCAGAAAGAAGGTAAGACAACCCACAGGATGTTTTCTAATCTCTACAGAAGAAAATACCATAACTTATGTTAACCACATTAAAAGATACCTTGAAGGACCTTGTTTCCTGTTTTGGTTCAGCATCAGTAGTTAGAGGGACTGCAGTGGCAGACAAAATTTTCCCAGCCTTAATCATCGATTTGGCAATCTATACTGATTGAGAAATGAATAATACGTTAAATAATTGAAAACCTGTAAAAGAAATGCACATACTGAGGGCTTCATAGCCCCAGGGAATAAGAAAGAAAGAAAACTAATTATGCGTTTTAAGGGTTGTTTCATTGAGTCATAAATATGATAAAGGCTCTCATTTGCTCTGACATTATAAGTATAAGTGCAAGGATTAGATTATGAAAACAGTTTTGAGTCTTAAAACTTATATCTGGTCATAGGTTCATATGTAATGGGAGAAAAAGCCTGATGAAGTACCATTTGTGGTTCACCTTGACCATATTGCCCCATGGATTGGAACCGTCTTCCAGCCGATACCAAGCGCCTACCAAGTGCTAACTAGCAATAAAGATGAACATTAGCTGAGAGTAATAATTGCTTGAAATTGAAAATATAATCACAACATAAAAGAAATGATGAAAACATAAGCTTCGTTCTTACCTAACTTATTACTATCAGTTAAAGAACCCACTAACACAGGTAACTTGCTCATCAAAGCAGCAGAAGCTGATGCATCTCCCACTTCCCATGCTCGACTTATATTCAACAATGTCTCTCCAAGCTCTTGACCACACTAACAATTCAAAATATTGGATTGGAATTAAGATGAAGCTACAGAAGTTTCCAGTTCTGTACATTTTTCAATCCTAAGCAAATTTCAGGTGACAACTGAAAGATTATCCAGAACTTTCAAAGGCCATACACAAAGAAACCAGCTCCATCGTGCCTCAATCAGCAATGAGATCAAGATTGTAAGTTTGCCACAACCTAAACCGAACTTTCAAGTTTACTGATTTTAAATTCTCAGTACAGGCATTGCAAGGATTGAACAAATAAAACATTGTTTAGTGGGAATGTAGATACATGCCCTGGAAGAAAAATATAACCTCTAATCCAGCTATGGTAAAAGTACAGGGAAAACGTACATAAGACCATGACAAGAAGGAATCTTGTCAAGTGGACAGAAAAGGAAAGGCTTAAATTTTTGTGAAAAGGACAGACATCAATCTCAACTATAAATGATCATTTGTAAGCCATAGTCAAAATCATAACTTCTTGAAACAATTTATTTCATATGATCAGCAAGAATTGAAAGGTTAACCTCATACAATTCATTGACAAATGCTTTCTTGATACCTAAGAAGGTATTATTTCTCATACAAAAATTGCTGAGAGACAATGTTTTCAAAAGCTAAAGAACCAGAGTATGACTGGTTACCTCATCTTTTACAGAACCGTTTGAAAGATCAAAAGCAGCATCGTTTAACTGCAAAAAAAAAAAAAAAAAATATATATATATATATATATATATATATATTAGGACAAAAAGGAGGAAAAAAAAGAAGGTTCAATGATGATTCTGCCAAGATGAAGATAAACCCCAAAACTTTCCCCTCATCCAGGATTATCCCACATAAAACAAGAATACAACTTACATCAAGGCGAAGATCCCGTGGCAGCTGAGAAAAGTAATCAGATGGTAGAACGAATTTCTCCTGCCAAAACAAAGGAAAAAGCAACATTTGGAAACCCTACCAAGATTAAAAAAAAAAGAAAAAGAAAAAAAGAAATCATTGAAGAGATGGGGAAAAAGAAATGATGCTCACTGCAAGTTCTTGAAGAAGGGCTTGGGAGTCTGGTTCAAGAAACTTAGGCGAGTCTGATTCCGTCAGAGCAAATGGGATTCTCGTCAGTGAACTTCTTTTCAAATAAGGTCTGGTATAGGGGAAGAAAGAAGGCAAATTGAGCGAATTTCTTGGAGAGAAACGGATTGGGAAAGAGGGCAAGATCAATGGAGCTTTGGGAAGAAGTAGATGTGATAGAGAAGAAGCCATTGCTAACAATTTTTTCCAATTCAAAGTTTCGTTTTTGGGATTCTTGGCACTGAATTATGGCGGTTAAAAATCAGTTATTTATGAGGCCGAGATTTTGTTGTACCCCATCATGTCTGAACTGCAAATGCCATAGGCTATACCTAGATTTTTTCTATAAAAATTAGATAAAATGAGATATAATATATAGATATATATATTTTCCTTTTCAATACTTGGATATTATTTTTCCCATCCTTTTCACTCATCACACAAAATTTAAATTAAGCTTGAAGATAATAAATATTATACAAGATTCAACACACTTTTTGTGAGATAATGTAAAAATAAAGATAAAATCATCAACCCCAAGTAAGTGAGTTAGTAAAGAACTCTCCTAACTTAAGTGAGATTGAAGTTTAAACCCCTAGTATGCAACTATTTAAAATTTGGGATCGGAACTTCCTTCTACAAGATAAACCATCTTTCAAATTAAGTACAATTCAAACTGAATTTAAATCAGTTACATTTCCATATCCTGTCAACATAATCTCCAAAGATCTCCCATTTATGCATGCAATATATGGAAATCTATTTACAACCTGTAAAACCATCCTCTATCCTGCTAAATCTCTTAAGAAAATATGCAACTTTTCCTTTTTCCTTAAAAAAACAGATTTTGGGTTCTAGGAAATTGGTGTTTGGAATCAATTGCAGGGTTATCTTTTATAGAAACAACAATGATATTGAAACACTCGTATGAAATAAAAAAAAGGGCTGGAAAATTCAGTCATGTGACAGGATTATCTGCCTCTTCTGAATCCTGACTTCAATTACTCAAGCTCCAGCCTTGGCAACTTTTCTCTGCTCAATTTGACCAGTTAATGGACACTGCATCTCTGTCCAATTAATAGGAACCATAGTAGCACCTACAATATGCAATAAAAGATGATCACACGGCTGCACACACATAAACTGAAATAGGATGATATACTGGTAACCTTTACTCTTGCATGCTACTAGTGTTTTATCAAGAAGCCTAAGAGAGTAAAATTCGAAATAAAACGTGAAAATGAAACATTTGTAACACAAAAACAGACGTATTTTCACTTAAAAGTGAAGTTTTAAGTTATATACCAAGAAAGTCAATCATAAAACAATTGAAAGCAATAAAAATTCAAAAGATCCAGAAAAAGATCTCTACCTCCAGCGCTTTCAGCAGATACGACACCAAGCTCATTTTTCACAGTTGATAGATAGTATGCTCGTGCATCCCCAAGTGATAGCTTACAGAAGAGAGGATTAAGGAAACAAATTGAATCTATAAATCATATCACCAATCGCAACTGAAGTATCATATGAGGTGACTTGTGTTAATTAACTCAACAGAAGCAAATTTGACAAAGATTCCTAAAACCAGAAACTAGCCTTTGATTTCTAGTTCCAAGAAATAAAAAATGAAGCCTGTGATTTCTAGACCTCTGCTATTGTTATGTTTCTGCTTTTGAGTGGTAGCATGCATGAAAGAAAGAAAGAAAGAAACCCCCTTCCCAATGTTGGTTTCCTTTTTCTGAATTCGAAGCTTCTAATGGAACAGTCAATCACCATAGTGAGTTGGTACCGGAAAAAGTATCTAATATATAACCTTCTAGGCTAAATTAATGGCCTACCACATATTAATGTCAAAAAGTAAATTCTGAGAAGTGAAAAAATGAAAAAATGCCAAATCAGAAACTAAACTAACGAAAACAGGGCAGAGGCAACACATCACTGGGAAAGATTATTCAATTCTAGAAAATTTCATCCTTGTAGATAAAGGATACCACCAGCGCTTTAACAATATCACCAGGCCGGAAGGAAGCATGCATATCAACCTTGTCAATTTCAGTTGCTCTGACATCTTGTTGCCTGTTTAGCAAAAGAAAGATTCTTACTTCAAGATCTTACAGTGTATAACTAAGAGTATTAAAATGGATATATAAGAATAGTTGCATACAATTTTTCTAGGTATGAGCAAATGGTACAAGAAGAAATCAGAAGGAATTACAAGAAGACCAGCTGATCAGCTCAGTCGCCATTGCCATATTAAGGACACAAAGAACTGACACCAGTACATAAATTTTATGCACTTGCAATATGACTATACAAAAGAAGGTTTCCCATGTATTAACCTAGTTAATTGAAAAATCCAGAGATTTAAATGGGTTTCATTTACAATATTCCCATGCCCAGACCAACTAATTGCAGCAACAGAACTAGAATGTATGCAAGGCATCTGAGAAATATAAAACCATGGCTTATTAAAATATCAATATTTGTAAAAACGGAAGTTTCGGATAAAAAAAACCTCTGTGAAGAAATCATAAGTAAAACCTTTCAGCCTCTGTTTATGCAGTGATTCTAGGAAATATTCTATCTCAAGAAAGCAAAGACCAAAACCAAAAGAATACAAACTTCACATAAGTTTAATTAGCATACAGCCCAACAGCTTCAGACCAAAAAGTGAACCAAAGGAAACCACTCTTCACATACCGAATGATGCCTGTGAATTTTTCTTTTACAGATTTAGAACCAACGCACATAATATCTGCTGAAGCCATTCGTGCCATCACTTTGGTAACCTACCATAGTGGAAAGTAGAGATATTAGAGAAGAGATTCACCAAAAAATTTCTGGGTCAGTGCTCAATATACAATCTTGATGAGATAACTAATTTCTCACAGGAACAACTTTTTCATTAGCTTTTGAAGTAACCAAAAGCTAAGAAGTAAAATTAAGAAAAGGGTTTTATTTTGCAGTAAATGATCTAGAGAAAACCAAAAAAGAACTTTTATCTGCATTGACTTAGTTGTAGGTTGAATGTCAGCTATTCCTATGTTCTACAACAGAAAATCATTTGTAGACATATTTCACCCTCAAAAGTTGGACTACAAATTGGAAGGACAATTTTTTTTATGAAAATCTTCCCTAAGTTTCCAAAGTATTGCTAATCCTAGCATTAAAAGCATAAGCAATTAAACCTTACCCGAGCAATGACCACAGAACCCGGCTCAGGAACAGCTCCATGGGCTTTGTGGCCAATAACTTCAGCTGTTGCTTTCTAAAGAATGCGAAAAAAAAAATGCAATCAGAAATTATATTAGGTATCTTTGACATTGTGAGACAAAATTTAGTAAGAGATTGCTAATTTGAAATCCATGAACGCTCATTCCTTATTTACATCCACATGGTTATGTATCAATTAGTAATAGTTTACAATAAATCAGCCTCTTCAACTATTTAGAAATTAATTGAATAGAAACCTTAAATCAAAAGCACAGCCTAAATTGAAAGAAACTAATTAAACAATAGATAAACCCTAATTATCCAACCATTGACATGCCATAAATAATAATAATAAAAAATGTATATGAAACAAGCTGGAGGAACATTTAATTAAAAACATTAAACAGATTTACAGAAAATTTAGCAATTTTTAGAACATGAGAAAAAAGCAAGAAGAAGAAGAAATTTCTAAAACAAAAAACACAAAGGAATCAATCTTTCAAAGGTTCAAAAGCGAAAGAAAACCTTGTCCAGAGAATCAGCAGGAGCAGGAACCATAGAGATGAATCCAGTAAGGGCAGAGTAAACAGTTCGTTTGTCAGGTGATACATAAGCCCCTTTACCTGCTTTGTATTCGGAAGTCATCCCCAATACTTCTCCCGGGGTCACGAAGCTTCTTTTCCGCCTCCGTCATTGTCTCCGGCGTCGCCATTAGAGAAGGAGCTCAATGATGTTTTTTTCGCCTCTGTTCTCTCTGTTTACTGATTTGAACAGTAAGGGTTTTAATATTTTGAAAGGTTTAAACCAAAATTATAAGTCTATCCTTATATAATACCATATTTATAAATTGAGTCCTTTTATTTTAATAATTTGACCAAATGGATAGATTTTAGTCTACAGGGTTTTTATATTTTTCACTAAATTAGATTTTAGTCCTTATATAGATTTTAGTCTTGTTCTTATGTTTTTAGTCCTTTTATTTTAATAATAATGATGGTGGTGTCTTGCGCCCGGAGGTGTAAGCGGATTCCGTTGGAGGGGAGACCCACGAGTATCTGTCCTTGGTTTGAGGGGAGGATTGTTGGAGTTGATGTGTAAACTCAAGTCTCACATTAGAATATTAGGTAAGAGTTGTCTAGAATATAAGGAATTTCACATACTCCATTAGTATGAGGTCTTTTGTGAAAGTCCCAAGAACAAGTTCAAAGCAGACAATATCATACTTGTGGAGTTAGGTGAAGAGGCGGTCTAATCGATGGGAGAAACCGGCCCAACAAGTTTGATGCTATCACATCTATACATATATATCTATTATATATATGATTCTAAGTTTCTAATGGCACATAAGTTGTAATTTTGTGCCATTGGAAAGGATACAATTGGTTTTACACACTTTTGGGGTTTTTTTTTTTGGTTTGGTAAATACATAAGTTATAATTTTGTGCCATTGGAAAGGGTACAATTGGTTTTACACACTTTTGGTTTTTTTTTTGTTTGGTAATTACATACATGCTTTTAGTTTTTCATCCTCTATTTAGATAGTATAATTGGGTTGTTGATAAAATATTCGGGTAAGAGATTTAGATTTGAGTTGAATTTATTTGGGCTTTGTTTTTGGTAATGTATTTGGGTTGAAACTAAAAATATATGAGGTTTTTATCTTGGTATGTTTTTTGGGTTTTATATTTAGTACTTTTTTTTTTTACCCACTTGGGCCCGGTGTTCCACCTTTTTGGTGAGACTAATTTGGACTCGGTCTGCTGAGCGCTTACAAAATTCAACTCTTGCTCGATGGTTAGAACCTAGCCCCAGAGCTTTTAACATGACGCTAGCGCTAACCACCCCAGGGGGATTCGAACCCTCGATCATCCGCCCTGGAGGAAGCATTAGGAGTTCGCTTACCAATTGCCCCAAGCTACCGGGTTATATATTTAGTATTTTATTTGGTCTTGTGTGTAACTTGTTTAGGTTTCTTGACGATTTTTAAATTTTAATTAATAGTTTAATGCATATTTTTAAATAGTATTTTTAATAATGATTAATAATAATATATATTTAAAATTAAAAGATAATAAATTAATAAAATAATATTTTAAAAAGAAAATTTGAAAGTTATTAAGCATTAAAGGTCAAAAAAGAAAAAAAAAATTACAATTATACATTTTTTTTTTAGAAAATAGTAATAAAACATCAGTATTAAGATTAAAATTGGTTTAAGATAGTAAATAAAATTCAAAATAAAGATAAAAATGATTAATAATAAAATTTTTAAAAATATATAAATTTGTGATATAAAATAGAAGAATTGAAACATTGTTCACATAAATTTTAACAAAATTACTCAACATTCACACATATATTTCTTAAACCCAAATTGTTTTAGCCCAATAGGTGGTACACTTATTTGAATTTAGTAAACAATTATAATAAAACAAATAAAAATAATAAGTTGAGTAATTTTATTACTAAAACAATTATAATAAAACAATTATATTTCTTAATAGAACAATGCATATAAGGAATATGTTTTCCTATTTTAGGAAAAGTAGAAAGAAAGTAGAAAAAGTAGGCACTACTTTTCTCTCTCCAACTCACCTTCAAATCATTATATACAATTATTAATTATATATCTAAATGTATATCTTTATATATATATATATATATATATATATATATATATATATGCATATCTTGTATCATGCTTATATATATGCAATCCGGCTTGAGGAATTTAGTTACTTCTTCCTTGATAACTTGCTCTTTATCAATTTTATTACATTTTTTCAATCTCTATGTAGGGAACCACAATAATAGCTATGCTATTTGAAAAGACAATAGAGCATTTCGATGATTGTTTTAAAGTTGGAAAACGATATAAAATCTCAAATGCAAAAGTGAAAGAAACATATCCTCGATACGCAACGAAATCCGACGAGTTACATTGAATCATCGGTTACAACACACCAGTTGAATCAATCATTGAAGATATGCCTCCGATTCTACCAAATGTCCATAAATTTCAAGAATTTAATACATATTGGTAACAAATAGACACGAAATAAATTAAAATATATATAATATATGCATCCCGCACCTGGGGCGGGATGTACATACTAGTATATATATATATATTAACTTCTCGTTCTTCATCATCAATAAGAGATCAATCATATCAAATTTAGTAAAACATGATGAAGATAAACCAATTAATAATAAAATAATAATATTTTTATTAAAACTGAAAATAATACTTCTTTATTGGAAGGACATTAATACTTCATTGAATTCTCCTATTTATTTGAAATATATTTCTTCAATGAGAGTAAAAAAAAAAAAAAAAAAAAACTAATTGTAAATAAAATTATGAGAGTAAAGATAGCAGGCAATTCAATGCTTCAAAATTGTGTCTTCACCATTTTTATAGATCTTCTGAAGGATTAAAAGACACTGCTCTTTTGTGACTTCACTTAATTCCTTGTTCTTCATTAATATACCAAACAGAAGAGATACTGCTCCTCCCTTCTTCTTATTATTTATCAGTTTATGGATGGCAAGCTCATGACAGCTTAACAAATGAAGAAGATCCACAACTTTGTCCACGAGTATACCATTTGATAGCTTCTCCAAAAGCACCTCAATAACATCAAGAGCAACTACTCCATACCTATTAAGGGGACAGATGCACAACTTCATGATTGCTGTGATAGCCAAATTGTCGCAGTATTCATCTCTTAAAAGAGAAACTAAACCTTCCAAATATATATTTCCCTCTTTTAAAAAGATACGTGAATCATCATCATCATCTGCAGCATACATTGATGAAATAGTTTCTGCAGCAATCCTCTTTATTTCAATACTTCCAAAGTTTAAAGATCGAACTAGATGTGAACCGACCTTTTCTCTAGGTGAAAATAACTTTTTTTTGTACTTGGAAGCATCTAATGATAGATTATACACTACTGTGATCAAATCCTCTTGTAGATCAGGATGAAACTCCATATTCTTAATATCCATATTCCGTAGTGTAAAGTACAAAGGATCAAATTTTTTAGGATTCTCTCCAAAAATAGCTCGAGCATCTTTTGAATGTTTTGTAAGATGACAAATCTCTTTTACAGCTTCTTTCTTTTCTGCCCAAGATGAGGATGATGAGGAACACAGTGTACTAAGCAACAAATCTATCTGTCAAATTAAGATCGCCACCCAAGTTCAAAATATATAAACTGATTAAGTTCAAAATATATATATATATATATATATAAGCTGATGATCATAAGAATTAGAATTTCTAACCCGGGTATTGAGGAATAATAAAACACGCTGTGGTTGACTTCTATGTTGAATGATCTCCTCCAACAAAAGCAGGTGGTTCTTGGCACTTTGAATGTCATGCAAACTAAGATCATCTTTTTCAAAGATTTCATCCACTCTCCTTAGCAGCCCTGTTTTGATGACTTCTACAGTGTCATCTTCTGTAGTCAACTCTTTGAACTTCATCACTTTCTTCTTCTTAAAAAAGAATGTGTTCAGGGAGATGTCGAAGATATAGAATTGAAAAAAAAAATACACTTTTCATTTGTTTGTTATCATGGTATATACTAAAGAATTATAGGTTGAGAAATCAGCAAGAAATCTGCTAAAGAATCAAGGTAGCAGATTTGGGGGCTATTCACAAGGGAAACAATCTAATCAATCATTCATGGGAAGAAATCTTATCATCAGAGATTAAGAAGAGCCGTATGAAGAAGAAGAGTTTCTATATTAAAGTTTTTTTTTTTTTTTAAAAAAATATAAATATATTAATAAATAGATCAAGATAATTAATTTCGTATATATATAATATAATTAAATAAATAAATTATTATTATTTATTCTTGATAAAAATATATATAATATAATATAAATATAATTTTTTGAATATTTGATAATTTTTTAAATTATTTAACTGATTTTATCTAAACATCTTATGAAAACTCGATATGAATACAATGCCAACAACAAGAAATCAGATAAAGTAATAATAATAATAATAATAATAATAATAATAATAATAAAGTAATAATAAATTTGAAAATTTTATAAATTTTTTTGAATTTTTGGACAATTTTGTTTTCAAATATAAAAACCAGTTGTTGTGCATTATTTACATGCTAAAAGAAATATAAATTTTGGAAGAAGATATAAATTTTAAAAATATAAATTTTGGAAGAAAATATAATAATTTTTGGAAAAAGATTTGAATTTTAAAAAAAATTTTAAAAAATTGAATTTTAAAAGAAAATGTGAATTTTGGAAGAAGATATAATAAATTTTGGAAAAAGATTTGAATTTTGAAAAATAAAAAAAAGTGAATTTTGAAAAAAAATATATGAATTTTGGAACAAGATATAATAAATTTTGGAAAAAATATTTGAATTTTGTAACAACTAGTGAAGAATGTGTGGAAGAACAAGAATATGATAGAGAAAAATTAAGGTTTTGAGGTTTATTTTTATTAAAATTATAAAATTACCCTTTATAAAAAAATGGTTTTTAAAAAAATTCTGCACAAAAGCCCCTCACCCAAAAAAGAAAAATTAGTTATTGATAAGGTCAAATATCTACCCTAACAGATTAGTTTTGCCCTTCCCCAACGCGGTAAAATTGGTTTGCTAACGGTCAAATATCTACCCCCAACGAGATAAAATTGACCGGAAGGGCAGGTGTGAATGGGAGAGGGCTTTTTAAAAACCTAAATGACACCTTGTACCTTGTGGGGAAGCAAATTTCTTATGTTAACCCTGAATTTTGATATCTAGGAGGGTCACTGGGGTTCTTTACCCGTCGACTTGTCTATTTCATGATTGTCTTCTTGGCAATGAATTGCATTTAATTTGATATGTCAATTCGATGTAGCTTTTCTTTAATGCTTTTTGAACCCATAGTTTGGTCAAAAGTCAATTTTTTTTTTTTTTTGAGCTACTAATTTTAGCAACCTTAATTATAGATTTTGACTTCAATTCTCTTGTAACATTTTAGATGAATTAAATATATATATATATATATATATTATATATATATTTTTGTTATCTTTCTAATATGACAAGTAAAACAGAAGAACATTTTACAAAATATATTTTAGTTGACTTGTCTAGCTTTGAATTATTAATTAGAGATTAATTTATGCTAAGAAATATTTTAGTTGATTTGTCTTTTTTCGAGTTACCACTCAGAAATCTTTTTAAATTTTTTTGATAATTTTGATAATTGATGTTGAATATTCGATAATTTTTTAAATTATTTAACTGATTTTATCTAAATACCTTAGAAAACTCAATATAAATACACTACCAACAACAAGAAATCAGATAAAGTAATAATAATAATAATAATAATAAATGATATATGTATTGAAAACAAGCTTTGTAGCTAGCTGATAATGCTATTTCCTTACATGTTTGATGCTATCACATCTATACATATATATATATATATATATATATATATATATTCTCTAAACACATAAGTAATTAAAGAAAATTAATCAGCAGAAGAAACATGGCTGGAAATAGCATTAATTCCACCATACATACATATATATATATATATAAACTTAACTTCTTCTTCTTCATCATCAATAAGAGATCATGAATCATATTGCCAATGGACTAATTAACAAAAGAATATTAACTATACTAATATATATCATATATAATTATGGGCAGAGTGGATTTCTTCCAGGGCCACCAAAGTAAAAATGAGTTCCCCATTCATTGTTGTAGGAGCTTTTAATATTGTAACAGTTGCTGTTTTCAGCTAGGGTTGATATATCGTGAGCTGAACTGAGACTATTATCTGAATCCACAATTTCAAGATTTCTGAAATAACTCGATTTTCCAAACCCTTCATCTGCAAAATTTCCTGAACCCATTTGTGTTGATGTGTGTTCTCCATTTGATCTTGAGTTTACAACTTCTCCTCCCCATTCCACCATTGTTGCTCTTTCTGCTAAGTGTGTGAATAGCTCTGCTGGCCAATATCCTACTAATGTGTTTTCTCCAAAACCCATCCACCAATTCCCCACCTTTGGATCCTGCAATTCCCCAATATCATCATCATCTTTAATTTACTTTTTATGCCTTATTTGATTGAAAATAGACTATTTTCTTCGATAATAATAATTAATAAGTATTAATATGTCCGTAAAAAAAAAAAAAGAGAGAGTATTAGTAGTTAGTTAAAAATAACCATGCATATGCATGCATGCAAGATCTCCTCTTAATTAACCCTTAATATGTATTTTCTCATTTTTTTTATTAAAATATATACCCTTTATAAAGTTCACAAAGAAAGTAAAAAATATGGATATATATATATATATGTTTTATTGTGATAGAATGATGAAAAACCCTAATCATGATTCTTTAATTTTGTATAATTTTAGACAATATATATATATATAGTATACTTACTTTCCAAACAAGTATGGTGATATCATACTGACTCCCTTGATCTGAGGAGAAAGGAGAAATGGCAGCTCCGATTGCAATTCTACTATTTGTTTGCACAAACCCTGAGCATAGAAGATTGTAGCATCCTGTTGCTTGATATGCATCACTCTGGTTTTATCACATATATACATTAGTTTTGGTTCATGTATTACTTAGTATACACACACATACACACATATATGTATATATATATATATATATATAAAAAGCAGCCATCCATCCTCCTCATCATCATCATCATCATCATCATTAATGATTAATGAGAGAGAGAGAGAGAGAGCCATCAATCCATGTGCAATAAAACTATATATATATATATACATATATATATATATATACATATATGTATGTATGTATAGATAGACTAGTAAATGAATGTGCAAAGAGTAATTGGTGCCCTATATTTATTGAGACAACCAAAACTAGTGCCATTAATATGAAATGTACTACTACTACTACTATGGCATTTGAAACAAATCAAGAACTTCAAGAAATATATATATTTTATATATATATATATTAATATGTATGTATATATTTTGAAAGATCATCACTTTCCTTCCACACTCCAAGAAAAAAAATTAAATGTAGATTTCCAAGAGATTCCTCAGGTTCTTTGCTAACTCACATGACTAATTAATTAATAATAATATGTATAATTAATGTGTGAAAAGAAGAGGAACCGAAGTCTCATAATTAAGTCATATGTAAACCCATAACTTTACAATTTATGAACCATTGATGATGGACCACCGCCACTCTTGATAGGCCATAGACTACCCAATCTTATCCCTTTCTTAATGACAGCATTTCAATGTGGATTCCACTTTATTATTAGCTATTTCATCCATATTCAAATTTTCTATTTCATATGGAAAGTTAAACTCTTATTCGGAGGAAGTTTTATCTAAACTTTTATTTGGTTCGAATTCACTATTTTGACTAATTTGAGTTTAATTTTTACTCAAAAAAGTTTTACCTTAATTTTTTTATGGTACTGACAATAAATGTTAAACTCGTAACACGGGCATTACGGACTTAACTATTCAAATTATTGACTCAACTAGACATCATTTTTGTTTGTTTCATAATTTATATTATATATATGGCTAATTCTTTCTAGGTGTTTTTTTTTTTTTAATAAAAAATATATATATTTATTGAATATGGAGCAAAGTGCATCGAGTAAAACTAAATGGAAGAACCCGTAAGGCACGGCATTCTATTAACAATGCAACCAAGTAATTCACTTTAATATATATATATATATATATATATATATATATATATATATATAATTACTTTCTACACACTTAAAGACAATTTTTGTATTATTATTATTTAATTTTTTCAAAAATAATTGGATTACTTGTGAGAACCTCAAAAAATCTTAGTTGATCACTTTCTTAATTAAATAATCTTAAAGAGAGAGGGAAAACAAATATATACATATATAAAATCCCTACAACTACCTATGTAAGAATCCTAGGGAATTGTTGACTTTTTAAAGTCGTGATTTCCTGTTTTTATTACTACTTCAATATATGTACATATATATATATATATATATAATACTATCCTTTTTCTTTATTTCATTTGCAGGAAATGTTTGACCTTACGAAACCTTAACAAAGTCAACAAATTAATTTTAAACCTTTAAAGAACTCCCTCATATATATATATATATATATATATATATATATATATATATATTTTTTTAGTAACTACAATATCTTTAATCCCGAAAAGATGAATGAAAAGAGACTTTAAAAATTATAACACTTAACTAAAAACGCAACATAAAATCGACGTATCTAAGTAAGAGAAATTATACAACATAAACTACCACAAACTCGAATCGATAAAAAGATAATTTTAAAAATTTTAAAAAGTAATAATAAGGGAAAAAGGAGAGAGATCTAACCGTCCAATAGGTGAACAATCTAGGTCTTGCGTCCCCATACAGCTCCGGACTAACCTGACTAGTAGAAGGATCATAGCTTCAGAAATTCATATCCACATATATATATATATATATATATTTGTTTTTAAGTTAAGAAAATAGAAAAAGTGTAAAAAAAGAAAAAAAGAAAAAAAATGTAAGAAAGAGAGGAAGAATTAGGTGTGGGAGGGTGCAGGAAATGGAAGGAGTACCTGCCAACCAGCTTCAATGCTGTTGAGATCTGAGCCGTCGAAAGATCCAGAAAGGACCCAGATTTGTGATAGACTGAACTCGTTGACCACTTCCACTGATGGGTCCCACACGTTTATTGTCGCCTTTGCTCCGTACACTTCTTCCGATGTTCCCGTATATGCTATTGCATGCTTCACGCACCAAAATTAAATTAGAAATTTAAATTAAATTAACCTTTTACTCCCCTAATAAATTATTAATTGCTCTTTCCCCCCTCAAAAAATTAAAAATTAAAAAAATGTCCAAATTAATTGTACTAGTACTATATAATATATATACCATTTACTACTACTAGAATATGTATTTATGTGTATTCATTGTCTACTTTTTTTTCATTTAATTATAAGTATACTATGAATACTTTTTAGTAGTAGTACTAGGAATAATCATAACCCTAATACATTGAATTACTTGCACTCTTAATTTTAGACTTCTATTAAATATATATATATATATATATATATATATATATATATATAATTACGTATCTTTTGATTAAATTGACTAAAATACCCTTTTCGAGATCAAGACAGGGGAGAGAGGGGGGTATAGAAGACATACCTCATGGCCATTGCCACTAACAACATCAGGTGCGTCGACGGGGCCGTGACGAGAAAGGGTACGGATGGAACTACGTCGTTTCTTGCCAAAATCGAACAAGGATTTGGCTCTCAAAACATCATGAACGGTGCTACGTCTAATTGGAACAGTTCCTTTTGGACATCTCACTCCATTTTTATGCCAATTTTGCCACTCTCTCTCTCCATTTTCACTACTATTATTATTTTTACTTTCTCTCACTTCTTCCACTTTTGCTGCCGTTTTAGCCGCCGTCGGCATCTTCGGTGGAACTCTCTGCACCACATTATTAATTACGTTCAAATGTATCTCAAAACAATATTAAATCTTATATACATATATATATATATATAGAGAGAGAGAGAGGAGAGAGAGTTTGGAGAAAATTAATTTGAAGATATAATAATAATGGGAGTGTTTATATATTGAATGATAGTTCATGATTATATATATATCTACCAAATTTGTTAATCAATTCTAGTACTTATATATATATATATATATATATGAGAGAGAGAGAGAGCTAGGGTTTAGATAGATGGAAAAATGTGTGTGCAATGAATTTTCCATAATGAAGAGAGAAAGCAAAAGAGGAGGTGGTTGGTAGTTACAAACTTATTAAATAATGCCAATAAAAAAGAAAAAAGAAAAAAGAAGTTCATGTTGCGTTACGTTTTCTCAATCAAAAAGGCTATAATAATGATAATATATTGTGCATCATACATGTGTATAGATTCACATTCATATATGTATATATATATGTATGTAAATATGTATATGTATATACTCCTACCTTATTAGTTGTCATATTGGTAGGGAAGAAATGAAGAAAATCAAGGTGTAAAGTGTATATAGTGATGTTTTACAACTCATATTTATTAATTTTTTTATTGAAAAAAAAGTAAAAGCCGAAGAATATGTTAGTTTTATCTACCAAAATATACATAAATTTTCAAATTTTTCTTAAAAAATGTGTTTTAAATCTTGTAAAAAAAAAAAAAAAAAGGTATATATATATATATATGTATGTATGAATGCATGTATTTACCTGGATCTTGTGATTCTTTAGAAGAGGATGATCTAAAGCTGGCTGCTTCCTTTTATGAACACAATCTATAATATCTCCATCCGGGCTCTGCATATATATATATATACATATTATTAATATACATTACTTCCAAACTGTAAGGAGGAAAAAGAAATATATATATATATATATATATATATATATATATATATAATAAATATGTATGTATATGAACCTGAATGGTGAGGAGAGCAGGCTTGTTGATCTTCTTCAAATGTCTTTCAATTCTAGCAAGTCTCAAGCTACTAACTTGCTTATATTTTGTAATGTTCAAAGTTGCAGAAGACGAAGAAGAAGGGATTATCGGGAGAAGCTTCAGATTTTATGAGAAAATTAAAGGAAAACAACACTACTGACATTACAAGAAGAAGAAAAAGATAATCTTTCTTGTTCTTTGTAATTAGAAAAGTTGCCATTTTTCTCATTCAGTGCCCAAAAAAAAAAAAAAAAAGGATTTGAATGAAAAAAAGCTTTTTTGAAAATGACCCTCTTTTCTACTACACTTACAAGTTACAAACATATATATATGTGTATGATGAGAGAGAGAGAGAGAGAGAGAGATAATGAAAGAAGAAGAAAGAGAAATGAAGGGTTGGTGTAGAACAATTAAGCAGCAGCAGCAGCCTGCAGGGTAGTGGTAGTATATATATATATATGTATATATCAGAGGAACACAGTGCCCAACATTTCACTGAAGAAGATTAATTGTGTGCATATTCACCATCATCATCATCATTTTTGTGGACTCTGATACCTCTGAATATATTCAAGAACCTGCTCACACCGGGCCGGGTCGGGCTTGACCGTTCTTTTTTCTTTAAATATATATATATATATAATAGGAGAACTAATAATAAGGGGTGTTAAAATTTGTTTTGAATGGGTGATGGAGGAAGCAGACACAGCATTAACAGGGAGAGAGAAAGAGAAAGAAAATTAAGAAGGAGAGAGAGAGAAATAAAGAAGGGATTGATTTATAAAAGCAGAAAGAAAATGTATAGCTACCGGTTGTGAGCTTCTTTTATTGCACCCAACTTGATGATATATATATATATAATAAATGTATGTATGCACCTGTCTGTCTCTCTGCTACCACACAATCTTCGCCATTAATATTTCTCCAAACACATCACACCTTCCTCTTCTCTTTTTCTTGCCTTTCTTTGTTTGTTTGTTTTTTTTCTTTGCTTTCTTACTTTCTTTCCTATCCCCCCAACCCCTCATGACATATATATAAACACACCATTTTTGTATGTAATTATTTTATTTACTACTACTTTCACATACATACATACGTCATATACATATACACACACACACATATATATACAAATGCTTTGTCAGCATTGTGGACAAAACCCTCGTCCACCCTAAAGTCTCCCTTTCATCCGGACACAAAATAATTTTCTCAATATTAATCTGATCAATATTATATATATAGCGAGTGTTGACTCGAGCCTCGTCGTTGTGTACATCGTGTCAAGTCAGGTCTTTATATATATTCCTTAATTATTATATGAGGTCCACCTTTTTTTAAGGATGGGAAAACATTATTAATTTTAAAAATTTAATGTTAATAACATTTTACTAGTTATTATAAATTCATAATGTATGATATATGTTCTACATATATCATTGTACCATAATTGTATATGCTTTTATGCTTGTAATGTGCAATTGCATGGTTGTTAATTTTTTTATGGTATATATATATATATAATATTATTATGGAAAAAAGAGATGAGGTAATGATCAAGCAGAATATAATGATTCTAATCTTATCTTTATGTTTCTCACAAATGAGTAAATTTGCGATAAAATAAAGCTCACAACTAAGTTATGTAACTAATCAAATATTACAATTATATATATATATATATATATATATATATATAGTATGTATATATGTATAGTTTGTTGAGACCGATACTAATGTGGGGATAAGACCGCAAACTAATTTATCACTTGTAGTAGCGGTCTACCTTAAAATTTTCCATTTTATTGGGTCAACAGAAAGAGGTTAGGAAAATAAAATTAAAAAAGTTTGAGAATTCTTTATCCCCTTTGTATAAAAAATAATTATTAATGTGATATGTCTTTTCACATCATAATTATATATATATCAAGAGTTAATTTTACGAGTTAGTCTTTGACTTGGCTTAATAGGAAAGCGCAATGTAAATGTTAGTCGAGAGTTTGACATTTGTTGTGAATGTCATGTAAAAATTATGATTACTTGGATTGAACTCTGCAAGTGAACCCGAGCTGATGACCATTAAAACATAAGTAAAATTAAGGTTATCAAAGCATAGGAATTATTAAATTTGAAAAAATTAAGAAGTTTGAAAATATGAGTTTGATAAATCTTTACCCCTACTTCTAGTTGCTGTTGGGTAGACACTTTCTCTCTCTTCTCTCTCTCTCTCTCTCTATATATATATATATATCTCTTGGAGGGCCCTTTTTTGGGATTTAAAAAATAAATAAATTAAAAAAATGAGAAAAGAGAGGAGTTGGGTTTTCTTTGCCCCAAATTTACGTAGAAAAGTGAGTGTAAGATTTGTTGGTATCTTGAAGTTAGAAACATACAAACTAATTAAAAAAGGAAAGAAGATTCAAAATGTATAAGTATATATATATATATATATATACAAACAATTAAGAAAAAGAAATTTGCAGAGAGCCTAATAATCATTTATTCTTCTTACATTAAAGATAGATGGAAAGCAAAGAATGCTGATGTTATCATTATGGTTGGTCACTAATTCAAGTAGTAATAGATCAGTATTAACTTTATGTTATACACACACATATATATATATATATATATATATATATATATATGTATAGATAGAGAGAGAGAAAGAGAGGAGAGAGGACTTAAATATACTACTGTACAAGTTGAATGAAATGAATGCTGATCATTGACATGGGGAAAAGGTCCCTCTTATCTCTATTGTTTGAAAGAAAATGGAGATTATATTATATATATATATAAATAAAAATATATATAAGGGAAATATAAGATATTGATATATGTATATATTTTCTCCAAAGAATTAATCAGTAGAATCTTTTGCTTCTATTAATTTGACTTGTGATTTTTTTAATTCCCCATGCTTGCATATATATATATATATATGATAGGGTAACTACCAAAGATTTGACCCAAAATTTAAAAAAAAAAAAAAAAAAAAATTTTATTTTGTAGATGAAAATAAATTGGCGCATGTCACGCTCAAGAATTGGAGTAGGTAGGTACAATTTTATACTTCTGTATATATATATATATACACTAGATTTTTTTATTAACTTAGAAAATCGTAATTTTATTTGTTACTTATATTTTTTTTTCTCAATATTTATACAATTAATACTTTACAACTATATTTTTTATTTTAAAAAATAATATTTAAAGATATTTTAATTTTTTTTATCAAAAAGATATATATTTTTTAAGAATGTAAAGTAAATAATAATAATAATAAAAATGGAGGGAGTAGTAAATTTGGAATTTGAAATAAGGGGGTAAGCAATTAATGCTCAAAAAAGCTTTTAATATATCGAACTTGATCCTAAGCTAACTAATTAATGAAGGATTATCAATGTCAGAAAAAATCTTCATAAAGAAAACAAAAATGATTAAATTCATGTTCTTCAAATCAACTATCTAGGTAACCTAGTTGGTTTAGCTTAGCTTACGTAAGTGTTTCATCTTATATGTGAGTGAAGATCCGAGCTCGACACATACTAAAGACGATTTTCTACCGCAATTTCAACTATATATTATAATTTGAGAAATCTTTTCCTATAAATTCCTCCTAAATTAGTCGATACACATTTGGGATATTAAAGATTTTCTGATTAGCATTTGGAATTAACCTACAAAATATATAAATGCATGTGTGAGAGATACATGAAGATAAATGGGGACTGTGTGTGTTTGTGTGTTTGAGATTCCAATGCAGTAATTAACTTCTTTTTTAATGTTTTGTTTTGGGGAGAGAGAGAGAGAGAGAAGGGAGGAGGGTTCTATTCTGTTTGTATTTCTAAGAAAGAGGGAGAGAGAAGGGACATTCATAGTCATAAGCAATTCCCTTGATCTATGGTAAAATGCGCTCATCTCCATGTGTCCACATCTCACTTCATTTTTTAAGAAATCAAGAACCACAACATGTTAATATATATATATATATATATATATATATTATTATCAAAAAAAAAAAAAATATTATTTGTTTAGAAAATTAACTAATCGGACTCTAAAATTCTATACTCTATTATGCCTGAAATAGGGCAAAATAAATTAATAAATTTAACACGTTATCAACATTTGAGTTCGTTTAGGAAATCAACTAAACGTTTATTAAACAAGAGTCTAAAATCCTATAGTCTATGATGCCTGAAATAGGGCAAAATAAATTTAACACGTTATCAGCATGATACTCACAATAACGCCAACCCGTAACATTTTATGAAAATTATTGGGTGACAAATACTTTGAAGATAGTAAAGTAATAATACTACTTAATAAATGAGTGACATCTCAGTATAGAAAATAATAATAATAGTGGAAGAAAGTTAATGCTGTAAGCAGGTTCTATTCTGGAATCTCGATTTCTTCATTGTCTTTTTTTGCTCGTTGAACCAAAAACATATAGATTTGTCTGCTTCTTTAACTCTCCAAACCTAGAACTCTTCAATTTGACTCCAAACTTTTGAATATTTATATGCATATATATATATATATATATATATGCAATTCCATTTTTATACATACACACATACATACATACATCCAACCATTTCATTGATGCTTATTGGTTTGACATTCACATAAGTCTAGCCCCTACATTAAGGTTTTTTTTTTTTTTTACCCAAAAGGCACCAAGTATTTTATATGGTTACCATACTATAAGAAGGCATGTTTTAAGTCAAATTTATATTCAACTAATCCATATTCGAGTCGAATTTATCCATAATAACCTCTTAACCTGCATTAAGCTGCTTTTGAAAGGGACTCCATAAACCCTAAATATATGACCCTAAAATGAATATAATAGAAATTTGAATTCACAAGCTCTCTTTTAGTCTCTGCATATGCAACTTTTTGTAGAAGGATTGACTCAAAGATAATTAACTGTTTAGAGTTCACTACCTCTATGAATTATTTATCATAATCTTTATTTCACAACTCTAAACTAGCATCACACTTGACAAAAAGACGATAATGAAACATGATATTTGCAAAAACCACAACATACTTATCATAATTAGAGATGGTTTATTCAGACTAACTTTTCTCAATGTATACATTCCAATGGATAAAAATACAAATTTTGAATACATAGATCTCAAAAGAAACCAGACCTGAATTGGTGGTGTATATATATCTGTTGAAAACTATCTCTTGTCTTCAGTACTTATAGACAAATTATATCACCCTTGGAGCCCACTGCTTAAAACAACATCATCATAAGCTGGTCAATACTTTCACATAATCTCTTCTACTGCAATTTATAAGGGCTTTCAAATCAATAATTTATATTGACAGTTGAGGGCTGAGAGGGGGTGAGAGGGCTGGGAGTTTATATGTCAAACCTCTTTCAAGATGCATGCATGCAGGTGTGTCTATTTACTTTCTGACTAGCTACAAAAATTCATTACAAAATTTGGCTGGTGCTCAAGTATCTGTCTGCTCGTCCTTGTGAAAATTGGTTTGGTGGTTTCTTGAAATGATTTGTTAATTTATAGACTGCCTGATGTATCATCATCACTGTTGTCACTGTCATCGCTGCAGTATCACATAACAAAACCAGGTTACTGATTCTATAAAATCACCAATAGAACACACGAGTAAAAACTCACTGAAACAGAGGAAGTCATGCAAGAGAAAGTATGTGATAGAACAAGTACAATAAACCCCATAATTTATCATGGGAATCTGAGAAAAAATATTTGATCTTTCGAAAAGATAACTCTTCTGTCCAATATAAATTAACCTCAAGAAGAAAACAGATGTAGCATCTAATAACCTAAAGAAGAAAAGAAAAAAAAGATTCCTCATTTTCACGTCTCACCTTGTGCATCATCAAGGGGTCATCATGGTCCTTAGAACCTTTTTTTTTATCATAAATACACTATAATTTTTTACAGATTGACATATGACAAGTAATTATTCTTGTAAAGAAGGGATACTGTATTTCCAAGATTGAATTTCATATTCGAATGAACCTTCTAATTGTAAGAAAGTGGGGGTGATGCTATAGTTCAACATAAAAAAAGTCACCTACTATCCACAAAAAACTCAGAAAGTATTCAGTAGCCAATTGTAAATTATTATAAGTCAAGCGATAAAGAGGTTTAAGAGTAGTTTGATATGAATAGGGGGACAACTATAGAAAAGCTCTTCCCTTCTTGCAAACGGGAACACTAAAGAGAGGATTCTCCACTACCCTAATTTGAATGAAATTCCATAAAATCTAGAATTTATAACTTCCTTTCCCGTTCTTGGTCAATTCTACAACAGAACTTGCTACTATATATATCTGACCAAGAAGGAGAAAGGAGGAATAGACATAATTAAGCATATTAGTGTAGAAAAGAAGTCTCATAAAACCAAATTGCACAGTGCATGCACGGCTTTACCAAGAAGGCCATAAAATAATGCATGTATTTGTGGAACTGTATCGCACATAGAAATAAAATTTTTAGTAACCAAATTTCCTAAATATGTTAGTTATCTTACCTGAGTTCAGGAAGCTTTGATATCCGTCTAGCATCCAAACCGGTAATATATTTCTGTGCAGCTTGAACATTTTCTGCCCCTGGAAAATAGAAAGGATGTTAGTTACTAAGGTCAATGTGGAACAGTGGCTATATGATGTGCCAAACCCCTTGATTTAAATTGCAAAATCAACACCCTGACCAATGCAAAAAATGCATGCAGCAAAATGATCTGAGGGTAAGGGAGTGATACCCTTCGTTAATTGGAAGGCATGTAGAGCACATCGCTCTGCAGCCAGTCTCACTGGAGTGTTTCCATCCTTTAAACATTCAGCAAGCACAGGACCAAAAATTGAAGCATGGATTGTAATTGCAGAAGGATTTGCCTGCCACAGATATTGATATTTTAATGTTTTAGAAATACAGCAAAATTCCCTTGAATAGAACATCAATCAAGTAGTCAACCACATACTTTAGCTACTGCTTTCAGGGAAGATAAGGCCCGTCTTCTGGCTTCACTAGAGTCATCTTGCATTGCCAATACAATGCAACCAAGAGTTTCAGAATGTGAAGAGCTATTAGAAGGATCACTTTGAACTTGATGAAGCAGAAGCCTTCCAAATGCTCTTATAGATGATTCACGAACAGGAAACTATAGATGAGAAGAGTCATTAGAGAACCTTTCTTATTATTATAAGAGCCACAAGAGTTTATACAGGCAAAATAAAACTAGGTTAAGGATAATCAGAAAGCAAAAATCTTGCAGTTCCAGATACCTATCATTACCCATTCTAACGTGGTTATTTTAGTTACAGGATTTTTACAGATCTTATAGCAGTCACTAACTTCTGACAGAAGACAGTAGGCAATTTTACAATAAGGTGCAGGGTAAGAATCTTAGTAAGTCTGAGAGCTTAGCAACACCTCAAGCAAAACTTCCAGGTACAAAGTCCAACTTTTAACCAAGTAGAGGAAAAATATACCTTTTCATCTTTCAAACCGTTTTTGAGGCAGTTTATGACTGTTGCGAAGAAAGGAGAGGAACAAATCACTACAGGATTATGCCTAAGGATGGCAGAGATGGTGAGGATAGAACCATGCCTTGCAGCCCAATTTGGAGATGACGCTGAACTAGGGAGATCCTTTAGTACTTCAGAGATTTGAATATCTTCCAAGTACTGCAATACTAATGTTGCTCAGCCACAAAAGAAATGCATAAAATATTGAGAATAAAAAATTTAAAATAATAAAATAAAAAGGAGGGTGAAAGTTCTAAGAGTACAGCATTGATCGATATATGCAAATTGGGCAAGCAGGAGATATTCAAGCCCTAAAGTGAATGAAATTCACATGATGAGTTACATAAGAATTTCCAAAGCGAGATCTGGCACTACTAACCAGAGAAAATCTGCCAAATATAATAGAAGAAGAAATTCGTAGTTGATCATCCTCACTGTGGATCAAATCCATCAGAAGCATATGTATGCGTTCTCTGACAACAGTACCCAAACTCTGGCCAGCATGCTTGACAACACCTTTTAGGGCTGTCAAAATTGCCTCACGGACCCCAACATCTGATGTCTGATCATTCATAAGTCAGATCAATTTTCACCATATACTCAATTCCATAAGACTAGTAAAATGAAAAGCTATAAGTACCTGCAAACCAGACAACAGATCACCAACTAATGGGTCAACCCTAGTACTGAGGGCACTGAGCTTCCCAAGAGCAAGGGCCGCACTAGAACGAACAGTCCTAAATTTGAAGTCACAAGGGCATGATTTAAAGGGATAAACATAAGTATTTAAAAAGTAATGTAACCACTTTAAGTATGAAAAGGTTACGCGTTGAACAAATATCATCCACCTTTATTTGCAGTATCACATCTCTGCAAACATAAATTACAATACTATGAGCTAACCTTGTATTGTCCTGCAGACACTTTATAAAAGTTGTTTGTAGCTGAGGGATAAAAGGTTTTAAAGCCATTCCCCCTTTCCGTATAATGATGCTCAGAGTGGAAAGAATTGCACTCTTAACTTGCCAAGGGAATCGATCACCTATAATACGAATCAGGGGCCTATAATGCAAAGCAAATGAAGACTTAAGTCAAGTGGAATAAATATCCCAAAAGAAAGGTACATGATATGCGCATGTATATATACAATCACAAACACAAGTAATTTAACAACAGTTAGAGTGCTATTATAAATCGAGGTTAACATCTTCATACTATAGAGGAAACAACAGAATAGATGTTGCTAATCCGCTCATTTTCTATAGCAGCAGAATTAGCAGGAACAGGGATTCAAAGTAATTAAATCTTCTGTTAAGGCCATAGTTGCCCATGAAGCCATTATGAGGTGTAAAGACTTACTCGACTTTAAACAAATCCTTGCCTCATGAATAACACGAGTAGAAGCTTAAAAAAAAAAAAAAAAAAAAAAAAGAATAACACGAGTAGAAATGATACAAATAGTTACAAATTGGTCTTTAGACCAACTTTGAAACAGATGGAAACATACTTTCATGAGAATTTCTAAAATTTCTTACTTTTCAAAAAGTAGGTAGTTTTATCAAGGGAATTTCAGTAAAGTACAATTTATTGATGTTTAACAAAGTTGATTCCTAGGTGTGAGAAAGCAATTGAAATGAATTCATGGTAAAAGTGGTCTACAGTGATATAGTTAACAAGACTGAATTCTAATCCTATAATACTTATGCTGCTAGTGATTATTAAATAACAATAATGGGCTTCATGCCATCCATGTCCAATAGTCTACTTATATAGTGAACTCACATGGTCATGAATCATAGAACTTGAAAGAAAAAGTGAGGCAAGTACAATGCAGATGAAGATATGAGACAACAGAAGAAAGAGTAACATGAGAAACCGGAAATATGAGATGTAAGAAAATTTAAAACACGGAAGCAAGAAAATACAGGTGAACAGACAGACAACAGACTGAAAGTAAGATGGCTTTTATCTGTAATGTTCACAGGTAATATGGCAAGGAAACAGATCTTATATCATTCGCCAATACAAGGATCATACCCAGTGATTTGAATTACAAACTCCCTTAAAGCTTTTTCACTTGTAACTTCAATTAACTCTCCCAGACCCAAGGCTGCTTGCTCTCTCAGCTCAGCTGACCCACTTACTAGGCCCTGTAGATATTATTAACAATAAAAATTTTAAATTAGAGAAAAAAATTGAAATATTTATCATATAGTAGAGGAGATTCTCAATAACTTTCCCTGAGAAAGGAAATAAAGAAAAAAAACAGAACTCTTTTCCAGGATTTTTCAGTTGTCAGTGAGCTATTATTTCTTTCTACAAATAAGAGAAGCTAAGCAATGACTGATTTTTCTCCAGCACTTAAAGTAGGTATCTTTTGTACATATTGTGATCACAATCTACATGTCCAGATTTTCCTAGCATTTTTAATTAAGCCAAGAAAATGATTCAATTCAGATGATTATAGGTACTACACACCATCAAATTCTTAAAACAGTCTGCAGAAACTTTAAAGTATTACATCACAGGATGCTGACTTACAGAATACTGAACCTATAGTTTTGAGACAATGCGTCAAAAAAATACCTGCAGAAAGATAGGAAGCACTGGCTGAAGTGCTTTTGGAAGACAAAGTCCAGGTATAAGAACTGGTCCACCCTGCATTCAAGATGAGAAGAATTAACAAACAGGTGACTTAGCTTCAAAGAAAGATCATGCAAGAGATATACTTTCAAATACAACTCAATCAGAAATTCCAAGCAGAAAATAAATCTCAATACCTTCTTCTTTCTACGTTCTTTATCCCTCGAGGTAGACACTGCATCACGAACTAACTTAATGTGTGAAGGAAGAGCCTCTTTTGGAATGGAACTTATAACTCTTGATAAAGCTTCCCAAGCAACCTGCCCAATATGTGATCAGATAACTTAATATCACTCCCTCTATCTACCATCCATTTGGATAAATTATTTTGGGTGTAATTTGTTTTTGTTTTAAAAAAAAAAAACTAACTCCCTACCTTTTATTTCTTAAAAAGTAAATTTAAGTGTATTAATCATATCTTGCTATTAATTATAGAAATTTTAAATTTAAATGTTCAAATTTTAAAAATAACATATCTATTTTAATTTCCCATTTTAAAATATTGGTCCAAATGGACCCTCACATTCCAATAAGTCACCAACTGCTAACCATCTAAGAACAAGGAAAATATGGTAATTTCTTTAAGGTCAGGCTCTCATTCATTCTTATATCAAGTCAAAAATGGACATTCAACTCTGGCTACAGAAATAAAAGAAATATTGTTCAGAGATCTACCGAAACTGTCTGAGAATCTGTATCACTGAGCAAAATGATAAGGGTGGATATCATGTTTGGAGCCTCATCAACCAGGTACAGTTTACTATTTTTGAACAAGTATCCAATGAGATATGATGCATTTCGCCTAATCGAAGCCTGAAAAAGTAAGAAGACGCCAAGAACTGTTACATCAATAAAGGTATCCACAAGTAAATTTGAAATCATGAGCAGCAAATTAACCAAAACCATGCCTGACTATCCACAATTCCCCTAAGAAGCTCTGATATCAAAGCTTCTATTCCTTCTTCATCGATAACCAAGACAACAGTTTCAGCGGCTTTCTTTGCCAAACTTTGAACTTCCTATAGCAGCAAAATTTAGACAAGATTAAGACAAAAGTTTTACCAGTGGAACCATTATATATATGTGCCAGTGTAGAATATAGCTATTGTAAATTGAAATGATGAGAAGATATTATACCTCATCAGCATCACCCATAGCCGCTAGAAGAGCAGGGAGGATAGTGCTTAGATGAAAGTCAAGGACAGGCCCTGCAACCTCTGCTAAAGCTCCTAAAGCATGAGCATTGAAGGCACTGGAGGCATTTGAACATTTCAGTTTATTGATAAGATTATATTATATACCCCAAACCCCAAACCACTGGGAAATAGTACACGTACGTGAGTGGAAGATGAACAAGCTTAGGGAGGATATGTGGCAACACCGCTGTCGTCCTAACACTGTAGACATCAAGAGATGTTTAGAACTAAATTTGTAACTAAAGCAAGCGAACAAACATATAGGAGATAGACGTAAAACCTAAGAATTTGTTTCAGGCCATCAAGGGCAGTATCAGAGATTTTATCATCCTCCAAGGCATGTAGTAGTGTGGGGACAATCTCATCAATTGCTTGCATTCCAGCACTCTGCACGTAGAATACATTTTGAATCTTCAAAAAAAAAGTAGTAGAATAATAGGAGCAAAATTACAAAGTACCATGAGACACAAAGGAGTACCTTATACAGGGTACTGAAAGCTTGACCAGCAGACTCACGAACCTCAAGCATGCTATTACAGAAACAAAAACCGATCCCCATCAGACGACAAATAACAAAATCCAAAACATTTAGTGTGATCATTAACATAACTGTAAAGAAATGAAAAAATACCTATCACAGAGGGCTGTCCTGATTGTAGGAATAAGTTCATCCATGAAACTCAATAGCTGACTCTTACCAGCACTGGCCATCACTTCACTTAGGCCAATGCACACACCCTGCAGTGGCACAGGCATTTTGTCTGAATATGATTGTAGTGACAGTTTTTATCTGTACCTTAAGCTTTAACAGGATGTACATGAGTAACATCCGTGAAAGCTGACAAAAATACTATGTATCCTCTATCACCAAACATGCCATGTAACACCAGTAAAAATTTAAGAAAACAAGAAGTACAGAAAACAAGCATAATTGAGAGTGTGTGAAATATATGCTTACTTGTCTTCTACTGGGATCAGGGTCATTCAATCCCTGGGATAAAATAGGTATAATTAGGGGCAGTACTCTTTCTCCAAGCTTCCGAACAAGCTCTCCCAGTGCTCGTCCAGCAACCTGAAAATCATGGAGTCCATAAGTTATCAGAGTAACTTTTTGATGTCAATGCATCTGAAAAATCTCTATGAGATGAATAGCAAACCTGCCGCCTTTCAGAGGATGACAAAGCAAGTGAACTAATTAATGTGTTCATCAGAACTGGCATTATTTCCTTGAGGGTTTTTGGAGTATTTGCTACTATTGTCTTCCACACATGCAATGCAGCCTGTGGAGAGTGTAGTAACATTTATATTATTCATACCAAAAGTAGACAAATTTTTAAGTTGATCACTAATATATTGACATTATCATCACCTGGCGCACAGTGATGCTGACATCAGTTCGAACCATGTACAAAGCAGCAAGAACCTCATTTCTCTTATCCCTCCCAAGTACCTCAATTATAGCCCGTCCATGTGCTTCAGTACTAGCACCTTCATCGTCACTGCCACCCTCAAGAAGTGCTTTTCCGGATGTTCCCGCAACCTACAAAAGAATTTTTTTAAAAAAAATATACATATATATAATATGCATATATATTGGATAACAATAAAGCAATACCATAAAGAAGAAAATGAAAAAGGAAATGAACCTTGAACAAGAGATCTCCCAATAACTCAACAGAACTCTGCCTAATACGCCAACTATCATTGAAAATGCCATCCTCCACAGCAGGAAGAAGAAGAGGTAGAGACCTGCAATGGAAAAAAATAAAAATAGGATGACTCATTAAATAAATAGATTGTATATGAGATCAAAACATGAAACAAGAAAACCACATTTTAATTACTAATAAATAAATTTTTCAAGAAGTAATTAACTCAGGATCTACTGAAAGAAAAAATTGCTCTACATTGAACTAATTTATGAAAGCTTCAACCTGTGTGTACACAATTATTTAAGGAACAGGTATCTCGTAAAAATATTGATTCAGGCAGACCCGTGCTAGTGCATACAACATAAAGTTTAATAATAAATAAACTTAGATACAGCAATCATAACCTACGTTGTAGCATAGTGCTCCACCAGAACATGCCCAGCACTGAGTGCTGCATCCCTCACAGATTCATTCTCATCAGCAAGGCCTGGATAAAAACAATTCACCTCATATTTCAAATACTTTCAAATAAAATAGAGTAAATATACATTAAAAATAATGGAAACCACAAACATACCATCTAGGATGGCCGGCAGAACCTGCTGCAAGTAGTTCTGGAACTGAATACCTAAAGAACGTGGAAAATACTGCAGAAGGAACCATCAGATAGCAACTCCAGGATGGGTCTCTATTTATAGCAAAACATGTGAAATCAAAAAGTAGTACTTACTCTGAAAAGTGTCAAATAACCATCACGAACTGATGCTTTCTGATGTGAACAATTACGGATTATATCTGGAAGTATATTTTCAAAATACTCTGTTCCTAATGCTGCCAATACCTAAAGGAAGCAATTTCACATGGTCATTGTTAGAAAGTTATGACAAGCTGAAGGGTAAAATGTTTCCCTCCAAAAAGAAACCTCCAAGCAGGTAACACACTCAGACAACATTTCAAATGAATTTATGTGATCGTTGACCATTAGCAAAACAAAGTAAACATGCAGTCAAATACTCTGAGGTCTCAATTTCTGAAATTATCCTTGTCAAAAACTCACCAACTTTTTCTTAATCATTTTCTAAAGTAGCACAACTATATCAGGTATAGGGTAAGACTAATAGTACCTCACTCAGCCCTTGAGCAGCACCAGAGCGCTCAACATTGCTACCATCAGACTTCAGAGTATCTAACAACCATGGAACAAGGTCAAGGAAGTTCTCTTCTCCCATGCCCCTTATAAGAGATCCTAGAGCTCTTGCGGCAACAGAACGCACCTCGGGAATTGGATCTACAAGAACCTGTTTTATTTGAAATGTGTGAATATGCCATGCAAACTTTACCATGTGGAAAGATGTATTAACTCATTTCTACTACCTTTTTCACTTCAGGAAGAAGCAACCCAATATATGGAATCATGTCCTTTGGTTCTGTAACTAGTGAGCACATATTTCCAACAATTTGTGCAGCTTTCTTTTTAGTTTCAGCACTCCTTTCTCTAAGGCCTCTATGTACAATAGGTACTAGCAAAGCCAGTGAAGGGGCATCAATCGAATTAACAAAAGTTGTCTGCAGCAAACAATTAAATACTGAAGCTAAGACAAGAAAGGTATTGTATATAGAATCCACAAAAAAGAAAAGAAAAAAGGAGCAACAGTCAAGCAATACTTTACTTGGAGGAGAATATCAAGTGAATATTTTGTATATTCATTGGGATCCGTGAGGCCCATGAGAAGGGTTGGAACAAGTGCAGATATCTCAGGGTTCTTTATAACACTTCCAACCTAAGTAGTATAGAACAGCAAAAAGATTATACTGTATAAAAGCAACATACAAGTAAAACTATGTATCATTCTTTTCCAAGATTTTTCCCCAGTTACACAAATTGGTACCTGCTGAAGAGCTGTCTGCCCAGCTGACTGAACCTTCGGATGAGTATCTGTTAGCACCTACAAAAAGATTGACGTAATAATTTAAAAATGGAGGGATAAGTACCTCAAGATGAATAAGTAAACAGTATATCATGAAAAGGCCACATAAGAAGTTTGTAGCTAAAGAAACCTCTGTTAATTTTGGAACAATTTTTGGCAGGCACTGAGAAAGTTGCTGTGGAGCACAATAAGCCATGGCACCAAGAAGTTGCACACTACTTTGTTTTGTCCTCCATGCTTTATCCTCGAGTCCCTAGAATAAAATTCAATTGTTACATACATATTAAAACCTAATTTAGAAAAAAATAATAATAATAAACTACATTTGGTAGCGAGAGACTAACAAAAGAAAAAAAAAATTAGAAAATCCATCCCCAAGTCTTATTAATAGATTCCACTACAAAAAGAGAACCACAATACTGGACAACTTACAGCCCCACACTTGACACTCTAATGGACAATAAGCATCTTCTATTATTCATGTAAAGCAGTTAGAGTAATTTGGGTCATGGAATATAAAATATATTGGAACCTTTAAAAGGGACGGAAGGACAAGTTTCACTCCTTGTGCAGTAAGTTGAGACATCATTGCCCGAGCAGCACACTCAGCCGCTTCCCGAACAGCCACAACTTGGTCAGAGAAAGAAACCAAAAGTAGTGGTAACATTTGAATGACATACCTGTTTTTTATCACCACAGTATTATCAGTGACTGCAGAAAAACTTCTAAACTTCAATGCAAATAAGAAAAATAAAATAAAAAACAGGGATATGCGGAAACAAAATGCTTAAAAGAACAGTAATCCTAACAGGGTGGACCTGTAGACAGTTATCAATAAAGAAAAGTAATGTATACATACGGTTCAAACAATCTTCCAAGCTTCTCACAGAGGCACTCAAATGCCAACAAAGATCCTTCACGGCTTTTGGCATTGTTTCTGAAATTTAAAATTGAATGTTCAGTAAATGATATACTTGCACTGTGGCAAAGGGCAATAACTGTGCAGCACATTCTTCAACAAGCAATCATGACATAGTGCTAATGCCATAATCCTGAGATTTAAGGCAAGAAAGGGTAACATGATGAACAAAATAAGCAAACTAAAAGCACAGAGTAGAGTTTTCAAAGTGCTTTCTGCTTAACCAGATCAGGAGCAAGTATGGCCTAATCTGTAGGATTATAGTACAAAAACAAAAACTTCATGAGAAAAGATATTTCAACTGCCATTACTGCATAATTATATATACACAGAGATTAAGTGTATACTGTCTAGAACATATCTGCCATTTTGAGGAATTCGTCCAAAAATTACAACTTGCAGAAATAGATATTTATATAAATGAAGATTTCCATAGAGCCACTTCCACCACACCTGTCTACAAGACCCCCTTGAAGGATCTTGACAATGCCATACTTTTTCAGAGAAGATATTCTAAATCCCTTCACCACACCAGCTAGTCCAAATGCTGCTCCACGGCGTTCTCCATATTTATCACTCTTCATGAGCTGATCCAGAAGCCTTGAGACAAGAGCTTGTGCATCTTCCTATTGCAAGAGAGAATGGACAAATGGAAGATATTAGAAGAAAAAAAAAAAAAAACAAAAAGGAGGCAAAGATTGCAGTCCTCCATAGAAAAATAAACTCTCCTTGCAATAAACTACTTACTGATTGCAAAAAGTGAAAGATAAATCTACATGGAAATAAATGGTGTATTGTTAGCATCTAAAGTACCAGCCAATTAACGATAAGTAAATGATCAGGGAAAGATCATAAAAGTAATTGCTCTCATACAGTAATCCCAGATTCAAAGAATAGAGATATAAACAAAAAATGTAAGGATATACTCAAGTTCCAAATAACTATTTCAATATTTCCAACTTTTAACCAAGTGTTCGTGTAGTTGATCATCCCACTAAAAGTGTAAATAAATCCTCATTTTGTCCTAAGATGTTGATTCTCTCTCTCTCTCTCTCTCCCTCTCCAACATTGAATAAAGGAAAGGTGTTGAATGCACCTGCTTAGATTGCATTAGTGGAGATAGGCAAGTTGAAACTGCACGTTGGACTGCTTCAGAAGGAGTGTTTAACACTTCCAACAACTTCTCTACAACAGTATGAACCTTGGGATCATCCTGTTTTAAAAGCAAAAAATTCTGAGTTGTAATAATCTTATGAAATACTCGGTCTAATATGTAGCGAATAAAAACAATTTTGCACCTTTTCCAAATGCTTTGCTAATGCCCCAGTAAAAATAACCACACCTTCACGGACCAAATCATACGTTTCCTCATTTGATGCCTGAACACACAAAACATTCCCATACTACTATTAGTAAGTGTAAATCATTTTCAATTCTCTGGTATCAACTTAAACATCCTTTCAAGCATAAAATAAAAGAATACATGTAAACATAAAGAGGGAATGTTTCTAGGATTTGGAAGTCTTTTACTTTAAAGCATTATTTATTTAATAAATGCTCTAACCTTCTTGTTCAAGTAGTTCTCAAAAATCGGAAACAATAATGAGACATTATCTCTTCCATGCTTGTCAATAATCATGATACCAGCATTGATCATCCTTCCACGAACATCTGCATTGGAATCAGCCTACAAGTGAAAGCACCATAAGCCATTATTCCGCCTAAAGAAATAATAGTTAACAATAGGTCTCAGCTACAATGTAATATGGGACCATCCTGTAAATCATACAACACAGTACAAGCACATCATAGTACAATTAGAGTACCTTGTATCAATAATCAACAAATATACAATAGAAAAAAACCGATTCAAGCCAACATTAGCATTAGGCAAATCCAAGGGGTTCTCTAAAAGAGCTAGAAAATTTGTTTTCTATCAGATTCAAAAATTGAGTTCTTGGATGAAGAACCATTTATGCCATCCAACATCCGGGTCATTATTCTCAAATACTCTGCAGCAAAACAGCAGGTTTTCTAATAAATACTCTACATAGCAAGACTTCAACCAAGAATGTCAACAATATACCACAATGTGGGGTATACTTATACCCTTTTTAAATCTTATTAGCCCTAATCTATTTCAAGAACCCAATTTGTCTTGAAAAAAATTGCATTAGTTTACAACTAATGTTCATCATGTTAATTTCATCTGACTAATTTACAAAATTTTCTTCAACAGATTTCTGTAAAACTTTTAATTGGGAAACTTCAGTGTGAAAGGTATCTTTGGACTTTAACACCTTGTAAGTCAGTCATGGAAAGCACAACATGTACCCATTCAGGACAAAATTGACTGCAAAAATAACTGTAGGACTGAAAATGTTAAAATAGTTTTTAGGGCAAGTATCTGGAAGTAGAAATAATTTAATGACTAATTAGGCTAATCTCCCTTACTAGCTTAAGGATATCTTAATTAGTAATATTGGTTTAACCTTTATTTATAATCAAATCTTCGTGATTACACACATTTTTAAAAATTATCTCCAGAAAGAAAACTGTGATTCTTCTTGACTTTTTTACATATTCAAAGTGAGCATCTGTCATCGATTTGAGTCAAACCATTTGAGTTTAAATATCTAAAGCTTCAAAAACTGCTATCCTGATGACGTTGTAAAAAGGAAGAAACTAAGAAGTAGCAGGTATTTACGCTTGAGTTTGAATAATCTAACGATTTATGTGTAGATAAAACACAAACAAGAAACAGAGTGTGAAAATAATTACAGAGCATTGAAGCAGAAATATCAAAGAAGAGAATGTCTACAAAAGGCAGGATATAATAAAGAAAATACTAAAGCAGAGGTGTGAATCTACTTTCGTCAACTTCAGTCTGAAAGTATCCAGCATCTTAAAACTACTTTACATCATTAAAACTCAATTGAATTTCACAGAAATTTCTATCAGATTACTGAAATTAAATAGGTGCTTATACAGCAATGGTAAAGATAGATTACCAGTGCTCTTGATATGAGAAACGTCATAACAACAGGAAGATCTTTTGTCCTGAGCACATCTGCCACAGAATAAAGTGCCAGTGCAATCCCTTGTCTGCCTAGCCAACCGGCATCAACGTTGTTGTCCCCCAAATTAACATCATGGATGTACATCGAAAATAATGTAGACAGACATTCCTGCAAGTATCCTTGATCCATTAAACCGCTTTATTGACCATTTATAACAAACATTAAACAAGAATATGAAGCCTACCTGTGTTGTATCCGGGTTCTCATCCAGAGCAGCAGCTAGTGCTTCAGCAGCAGCCACCCTAACATTGTAGTTTACATGGGAGAGTGCTTTGAAAAGTCCAGAATACTCTGTGCCAAAGTCATACCCGTAACTATCCCATATATCCTCAGCAGTTTGTGCAACAGACTATGGACAAGACAACATCATTTTTCAGTCAAGGAAAAAGAGCAGCTAATTTTGTAATTTTGTTTTTCTCAACACCAGTAAACAAAGTTTGTTTTTCTAAATACCAGAAAACACAACATAATTTAAGATCATGACAAGGTAAGGAGCTGACGGATTACAGATATAAAAAGAAAGACACCGAACTAAGGTAAATTGAAACCAAATCTGTAGATGGGAAGTATGCATAAGAATGCTCCACCTTTTCAGGATCATGCAGCACAAGCCAGATGCTAGTTGCAATCTCTACATTTTGAGGAATGGAACAGCTAGAGACTGCAGGAATGCATTTTACTGCATTTAAGCAAGCCATCCTTACATGAACATCTTTAGTATAAACTCCAGTCATAGCCTGCAGAATACATGTAATAAGAATGCTGGAGAAATAATGAAGCATGTGAAGAAACAATTAATGATAAACCACCATACATACTGATGCCACTTCATCTGGGTGCAGACCCAAACACAACTCATTCAGAGCTGGGCCAATTGAAGCTTGATAAGCTGGAACAATGCCAAGAACATGATATAGAACCTGCAGACATGGCAAAGGAGCACTGAAAAATATGAAAAAGGAACCCCACAATAAAGATCTTTCTCTGATTCTTTTTCAAATTAAAAACCACAAAATATAAAATAAAGATATAATAAAAAGAAAGTCAAATCAAATAACAGATAGAAGTATTCAGCACATACTGATAGCATTTGGACTCTGGGTACAGGTAAAATGGGATCTAAATGTAAATACAGTATCCGTAGAACATCATCATGAAGTCCAGTTTTCTTAGGAGATAAAAGGATTTTCTCCATTATCTGCATGGATGAAAACAAATTCATCAGATTTAGATTAAAAGACAATGCTGCTTACATAAATCAGAAAACACCAGAGTGCAAGTGGCAAGTTCGGGCTATCTGAAAACAGTCTGCAAACTGTTTCCATGGAATTTTAATTAGAAAGACACAAATTAGCATAATGTAGAGATATCAGTTGCAAAATATTCAGAGCATTATCTTCTTTTTCTCCTCTCTGCCAACAGTGTAATCTGGTTTTATATATATGTGAACCTACTTGCTATGAACTTGTTCATATGCCTTTTCAATTTTAAATTAAAAGTTTATCTCCACTTGAAATTCTAAAATTTGTAAGAATGTGAAGAAAAAGAGAGTTTACCGGGAAAACAAAAGTAAATGAATCAACTGGAAGAGGTCCAGATTTACAGGAAATTGACAATCCGTTTATGACTAGCTCAAATAGACTCAGAGATGGTCTTCCATTTAGCTCTCCCTCAGCATCAGAAGGAATTGAATGCCAGATAACATTAACATCTTCAGTAGCAATAACCCGTAATGCTGTTGCAATTTCAAGAGACCAGTTGCACAGAGGGGGAGCAACACATTTTGAAAGCTGCACCATGGTCTCATAGGCCACATCACCAACTATTTGAGAACATAGTAATGGGGTAACAAAATTGACCTGAAAGTAGATTTTTAAAACACAAATTTAATATGCTTGCAGTAAGAAAAGGATCAGCAGCAAGTAATAAAAACTACATATAGCAAGGAAGTGCGTTAGAGAGAGAGAGAGAGAGAGACAGATAGACTGACTTCTTTCTAGCTGTATCTTTCCACTTTTAACCATTGTATCGAGCTTAAAAATTTTCTTAGAAAATAATAGCTACAGACACACTGTTATATAAATAAAATAGCATGCATACAATACAGATTTTATACAACACAAATAATGGAAGAACCAAGTCTGATTTCATTTCCATTTCGACTTCAGAAGTGCAAAAGGCTAGAAATAAATAAAGCAACCAATGGAACAAAATAAATAATTTTGAATATTAAAAAGGTCAGGAAGGAATGGTATTCAAGAACTTGGTGTCCAGTTGCCATATAAAAAGTAGAAGAGATGAAGTTGAAGTAGACACATTACCAGTTTTCTTTGTTCCTTTACAGAAACAATTAGCCATTAAATTATAGGTGGCTTACCCCCCAACCAACAAAGTTTCTGCATGCCAAAGATATGCAGTTCAGACTTTAGAAAGTTCTGAGTTTCACAAACTTAGGTCTCACTTATTCTTCTCTTATTTTACTTTTAACCTATGGGAAAAAGTACTGAACTTTTCTGGGGAAGTGCAGATTTTATTGACCACAGTTCATCGATTCTCTTTGTTACAAGAAACTCATTTTTTAAGGTGCTACTGTATTAAGGCAATATGAGGCATCAAAGAGAGAAGATCAATAGTTCCATAAAGACTAAATTAGCAAAATGGTTCCTGGAATATTTCACACTCAACTGGCCTGGGGCTCTAAAAGAAGGGAACAAAATATGCTAGAAGGAAAGTGCAAATAAAGAAAACACGGTATATGAAATTGTCAAACAGAAATGTCAATCCCAGACTGTTAGCTAGAATCAGTTTTACACTGCAATAGAAACCTCCCCACTGCTCTGGTTAACAAAAAGAAATGCTTGCTAGTTTAATAGGAACCACAAAAAAAGTCAAGGAAACAAGAGACATACCCCAAAATGTATAAAAAAATGGTTAAAAAATAACAAGAAAACTAGTTTAAATATTATAAAGAAAATAAACAAAACTTACCAAAGAAGGCAGCTTACTGTGTGTGAAAACAGGATTAGCAACAGCCATTTCCCCCATAGCTCTCAACATCAAGGAGATATTCTTTTGGATAACCAAAACCCTTTCACGTACAGTTGATTCCTCCTTTAGCTGTAATTCTCGTGCCTCTTCCTTTGCAGTCTTGCCCTTGTCTAAAAATCAGAAAAGAGTTTGGAAACACGAACAAAATAATTTTTGCACCTCTTAACAAAAGATGATACCAACTAAATATGTAACACAAGTACTGCACATACCAGTTTTCTTCACTGATTTACCACTATCCTTTTTTCCCACAGCATCAGGGCCTTTGTTAGAAGATTCTCGCCTTGCTGAATGATTGGAATTGACTGCATCCTAGATTTAAGAATGTACACCCAATTATGAATTTGATTAAATAAATCTAGCAAGCTAAAAGGATAGAAAAGGTAGACTTACCAAACTTTCATTTTCATCATACATTCGGAAACGCCCTTTTGCTTGCTTGATATTTCTAGAGGTAACTGACTCCGCCACATAAACACCTTGCTCAGTGGAAAGCGTACCTTCAGGAGTATAAAAGATCTGAAACATGTTGCCACATTAGCAACTAGCAACTTCCAGGGGGTATAAAGAGAAGAGAAGATACAATGGAACAAAAAACATAGAATCAATGACAAAATATATGAGTATGCCACTTGATTGGGAATGATACCGATACACATGCTTAAGAATCTTAAACTAGGTAGACAAAATATATGGTCAAATTTCAATTACTTGCAAAGATTAAAAGGATGAACAGTAGTCACTTTCTATCTGATACAAAGCAAAGAAGAACAAGAAAATTGTGATGGCAATCTGAAGCTGAGAACAAAATTGTCACTTGTAAGTGTCAAGCTAACGGAGTTCAGAAGCTACAAGGCTGATTTAACATGTCAGTGATAATAGCATATTCAAAAAATCACTTTCTTCTCCATAACATAAACATAGGTCAATTACTTGTGGCTGATACTCAATAGGAATGAGAACTTATCCTGTTTTAATACAAAGTGCAGTTTGATTCACCACAGAAAGGAGTAGAAAATGTGCTCAGCTCAATGAATTTTAAGCGAAAGTATACCAAGAAAAAATATTTTCTCTGGAAGGGAGACAGAAAAGTAGAAATTTATTCAACTATATCAAGTTAAACTTCACCTGAATATCTCTCTCAGTCAAAGTATCATGTGCAGCACGGTCAGCAAGGTTCTTTAAGTACTGCCAAAGTAATCACAAGAGTTAAACATAGCAACAACCGAAAATCAGGGTATCATGAATGACTTTATAAAATAAAACCTTTTCAAACTCTGCATAGGTTTCTCCAGGTAATATAGACATCAAAGTTGACAATGAAAACAATGCAGCTTCTTCTTGAAGGTAGTTAGAACTCATCAATCCCCTAGAGTCCAACAACCCCTGATAAGAATGTCAGAGAGAGAGAGAGTAAAGGATAAGAACAAGTTGTAGAGCAAATAATGCACAAGTAACATATTAACATCAATCAGTCGTAATATTTTGTTTATGAAACATTGTGTAGAGGATAATAGCATAGACTGTAATCACAAAAACTACAAAATGTTAAAATATCACTTAAATTCATCTACAGTAATTACATTGGGATTGAAAATACAGGTTAACAAAATAAATTTAACCGATACCCAAAGCAGAGACTTTCTGAACAGAAATTGAACACTACATGGCGTCAAGAAGTTAAAGATTAATAGTAAGTTACTACTATCCATCTCAAATACTTGTCATACTTGTCATACTTGTCACAATTTTGAAGTTTTTCTTTTCTCCACAAATATTTGTGACCTTTTAAAATCATCACCCAGGCGTTTATTATACTTTTTCCCATTTTACTCGCGTATATTTATGATTTGAAGGTCATACCAAGTAACCACATTTATTGGTTTCATACCCAAAAAAACAGGGTTGGAGGTAGTAATGCCAAGACCTTGTAGCAAATTACGAGCAGGTACTCTTAACTGAATTTTGGGGATTAAAGAAAATCACTATCTGTATGTCAACTCAGTTGAAATTAAGTAATATTGTGCATCATAACCATGGCTTGCAAAAATCCCGTCTAGTAAACTAACAATCTTAATCAACCAAAAATAAGAAGTATTGAAAGATAATTCCTCCCCCACCAATCCCCACCAAAAGATAATGGGAAGACTAGTCACCTTGCACAATTCAACCACATTAGTAGTGATAAGGCTAACTGAATCAACACCATGCATTTGCAAACATTTCTGCACTCTCTGTGAAGAAAAAAAAAAAATTGAAAGGTTAATTTAACAACATAATAAGATCAGACAAAATAGCCTTTCAAGCTATATATCTATATATATATGCAATTTTAAATACGAAGATCCAATACATAAAAAGCTCTAAATCATGAGAAAAGTATTTTTAAATTGATTTTCTTACAAACATAAACTAGTGTTTGTAAATATGTTTGTGCTAGTTCAATTCAATATTCAAACCTCATCATATGTTCAAGTTCAGCTAGTTGGACAAAGAAATACTAAACAAATATAAATGAGCTAATTTGAATTCAATGTCATTGACAACTAAACATAAGAGTTCTCAGTTTCTTTTTTTTTTTTTTTTCAATCTCATTTCTACTAATGGCTCATGTTTACACCATTAAGAAATTTGCTAGCTTGTTGATCACTCTCCACAAGACCCAAACTAACAGATATGCCATCTCACAATTGGGTAGCCCCAGTTTCAAGTTTAAACCGAATTGCTGCCATCTCTATATATAAATGGAGCAAATATGAAGATTTGTATACTCCCCGTCCAAAAATAGTAATTCCTTTCTAGTTTTTACCAAAATTATCTGTAACATCTCTAATTAAGGAAAGGATTTTTTTTCCAAATAAAACTTATTTTAACACCCTATTAATGACTCATTGATTCAGAATCACAAATATCAATATTGAAAAACGTTTTTCAAATGTTGAGTTTTGGTTCTTTTAATAAAGAACAAAATATGATAGAGAAAAGAGGAATTATGTATAGTCATAAAAAAAAGTAGGTATTCTTTATTGGACCTTTTATCACTATTAATTGAGATAAATTATGTGCTCTAAAAGCTTAAATTGATAGAAATAGATTAAATTTCCTCTTGACACACATATCAAGTGTCAGCCAAACATAAATTTTAGTCAAACCCGGAACCTCTGATAATCGAGTTAACTTTCAGAAGCTTAAGTTTATATAGAGGGATAAATTCATCCTTTTAACAATCACTATATAGCATGTAATTTAACGATTTCTTAAATCCATAGAAATGTCAATTAGTATACTTATTTTTCAATGGAGGGAAAATTTACATAAAGAAGTATCAAGTTCTTAACACCATGCCTTATCTATTCTATTCCCAACCTATATGACAAATGCAAATGTATGAATATATAATGGATAGGATTTTCCATAACAGGCATCAGTTTGACTCACATGTGCCCTAATACAAACATAAGTGTTTGGATGTTAAATGACTTTATAAATCCGTTCCCCGGTAGGTACCACAAAAATGAAAGAAAATTGTAGAACATTACCCTCCAAACTGAGTTTCTTTTTGACGTACTGACTAGAAATGGATGATGTGAGCAGCAGAGTAGTTGCACACATGCACTTGGAGCAGCAGCTAAAACAGCAGGTGCCACTGAAACTAAGGCCTTTACGAAAAGCTCAATAGGTGGTAGAAAGGGAAGTTGAGCATCAGAAAAGTTCTCCATATCGCTAATCACCAAGCAAGCAAGATAATGCAACATAAAGAGTAACAAAAATTAGAGGAAAGTACAAAGTCAGACTGCCAAGAGAATATTAAAATAAACAAAGAATATCTTATATAGCAAACAAAGCCAACACATTCATGCTCAAAACCAAAACAATCATGTGTAGAGCAACTAAACCAATTCAATACGAAACTTATCATGAAAAGCAAAATGGCAACTTTAGAACATTTAAAAAAGTCCAATAGTTACACTACCAACATCAACTCATGTTGGTTAAGGTGATTAGTTCACTGAGTAGGATACATTCTGAACCAAACGTAGTGACAAGATGTCTAATTAACACAGAAGATATTCATGGCACGTTGAATTACCTCATTTTCACAAGTAAAGCTTTTTCTCCAACAACAGAGAGATAATTTGAAAACTCAAACAAAATAGCCTCAGAGAGTTGTGGAACAGCAGCAAGAATCTTTTTAGTTGAACCATAAGCTGCTCTACGGATATCCCAGTTTGGATGACAGAGTGAAAAAAGCAAAAACTGCAAAACATAAAAAGTAAATAAATAAACTGCAGATATAGCTTTTAAAACTTTGGAATGGTTCTGATTACAAGATGCACTAACTAACCTGCAATAATGCATTGGCAGAAAAGGTCTCCAGTACTCTGCAAAAGGAAAACCCTCCATGAAAAAGTACTACAAGTCTTTTTATCTTTTTCTTTTCATTTCTTTCCAAATGCCAAAATAACATGAGTAATTAACAATCTGAGAGACACTAAAACACTTTTTCCCCATAAAATTCACAGTCAATTCAAATTTAAGACTGCCTAAAATTTTTGGACATAAGCCCCACATATTTATATTATTATACTATTGACATAAATAATTCTTTAAACCACCCATTAACAATAATTCAAGAATAAATTAATAAAAGTTTAACAATTTGTTCATACAAGGGACCGACTTTTTATCAAATCAAAACATCTAAATACAAAATCAAATATCCCATTGAAATACACTTCTTGTTTGCACTCTCGAAACTATAACAAAATTTTCAATTCTAGAAACCCAAACCAAAACACGCAATTTTTGCATTCAGCACGTATCTTGTAGTGAAAGCATGCAGAAAAATGACACCTAGAGATGCATTCATGCATTATTAATAATGTAAAGATGAACCTGTGATGATGATCCACCAAAAGAACCTCAAAAAGCTCCAGACAGGCCATACAGTCGTCAAGTGAGATTTTTGATGCCTGAATTGAGTAAAAATGAGAGCATTACTTAGTTCATTTCAAAAAATAAATAAATAAATATGTAGAAATAAGAGGTCTTCTTAAAAATGAAACACAGCTTCCATCTTTTTAAGCACTAAATTTTATATGCTCAAGATGTAAAAATTCTCAAAGACGTTCTTTTCATATTTTATGATGACAACTATATTGGTTTTCAACTTTAGCATGATTTCTGATAAAAATCAGAAACAAACTCCAACATGCAAAAAGAAAGTATTATAAAAACATGAAGAGGGAAAAAAAAAAGGGTTGTCTAGCTTCTGCATTGAAAACCATGAAAGTTGAGTTTCACAATTAATAAATCCAAAGGCTGAAAAAGTTCTCCATCATCAAGGACATCATGAAATCAAAATGACAATACCGTCATATAATTGACAGGGAAGAGACATCATCTACCAAATGAATATCCAGAACCAGAATTGCTCCAGAATAATCTTGCCCCAATTTAGACTCATATTGACTTTGAATTTCTTATTGAATTACACTTATAACAATTTAGTTTATTCCATATAGAAGACACTGAAGAACAATAAAAGTTCTAATATAAAATACCACATTTCACATGAAACCTTTGTAGCATAAAACAAAAAATAAAATAAAAAATAAAAAAAGGTTCAAGAAATTGATCTGGAAACTGATATTTAACCAGAAGAAGGCATGCTGCACCAATATGAATGAGACAGAGTTTGCAGCATAGCATATTCTACCAGTTAATGCTGTCAAAGATCGCACAAAGACTGAGCTGAGTATTATATCAAGTTTCAGCACATTTGATTGTTCAGAGTAAACAGTGAGAAACATTTACCAACACTTCAGCAATCCATTTCAGGAGAGATATATATACTTTATACCCAACCTACCAGACATGCAAGCATACACATATCATGAGACTCTTATGGGCATCAAGCTTAACCTTCTATGGGCCTCCCATAACCCATGTTTGGATGCATGCAAAACGACATTTCAGACTAAGATTTTTCACATGAAGAACTTCACTTGCATTAGCATGATCTATGCAATAATGTTGCATCATATAAAAACACCATCCAAATATATATTATATAGGGACACAAATCAATAAGAAGCAATAATAGAACGAAAGACACAACATGACCAAAAACATTGGAAATTTTTTGCAGGAAAATATTCTCTCAAACAGATCCTCTGCAATACAAGCGAGGATATTCTAATAATACAAAGATAAACCAAGACGTGAACAAGAGATGTTCAAAAATCACTTTTAACTCTAATGCAAAACATGTTAAGCTTTAGAAGATACTCACTAGAGAAATTGGCACCAGAGAAGGTTCATTCTGGGATATCAAAGACCAAATCTTTTCCTTTGTAACAGCATCATCTACAGAAAGAAGGGGAACAGGGGAAAATAAATCAGTCCATTTACACAAAATAAAGATAGAAAATTTTAAAGTCAACATAAAGTGGTGAGCTACAATATAATATAATACATAAATGAGATTATATACACGTGTGTGGGAGGTGCATATATTAGTATGAACTGCACCTGCTTTAACATCAACAGCAACAATTTTTGCTACACAAAGTAATGCAAAAATACCATCCAATCGCTGAACTGCTTTTGTAAAACCAGTTTTAACCAATTGGAGGAGAGGCGTCAGCAAGGAAGACATCTGAAGCACAAGATATGAAATTTTAACACTCAAGATCATTCATCGAGAAATGGGAAACCATGAATTCTATCTAGTCTCCTAACCTTGTTCACTGCATCAGCATTTTTAAATATCAGACGCAAACAACGAAGATGACCCCTTCTTAGTGTTTCTTTCTCCTTAAGTCCAGAAGAAATGAATGAAATAACATCTCTATGTACAGCGTCGGCTGATCTTACTGCCCAAGAAGCTAAAGAAGATAAACAAGCCAACTTAACCTCCTCATTTCCTGTACAGATTGTGAGCCAAAAGGGCATGAAACACTAATCAGTATTCTACAAATGAAACAAAAATATTTCTACAGAAAGGCTCAGGCAGAGTAGTAATCAAGAACAGAAAAATGACCAAAGAAGATAAGGAGGTAGAAACTTGCCATCATCCTTGTAACACGATAAGAGAAAAGTACAGATATTCTGGGACAAACTACTAAGATATTTTCCTTCAGGGGCATTTGATATTTCCTGCAAAGCATTAATCATCCCAGTTCTCTGGTAAGGAGATGTCAATCTCCCTTCTGAACCTGTTCATGCATCAAACTTCATGAGGAGCCAAGTAGCATTTTTTGTGTCAACAGAAATCAAAGATGCATTAAGCAGCTAACTGTCGATGAAAGAAGATCTAATCCAAACCAGAATATGGAAGTTCTACAGAAATAGAGATATATCAATATACACACCTCCAATTACTAATTTGACTGCAGTAAACATCTCTTCTATTACATCTGGAGTACTAGATTTCTGACTTAAGCACCTAACTATAGCCAAAGCAAGAAGCCTTCTCTCTTCATCTGCATGTCGAGCCTGAGATAAGACAACCTGAAGAATCTCCATGGAGTACTTGCTCAAGTCGAGGTTTGTAGATTGTAAAAGAATCACAATAGACTCCAGTACGAGCTCAGGATTCCGTTTCAGCATCTTAACAGACGCAGGGATAATAATACTCTTTAAATCTTCATGAGACAAATGTAAAAACAATGGAAGAAATGCTTCACTTAGGCCCTTTGTTGGCTTCTCTTTTGCATTTAAAACAGTTTTAACATAGATATCAAGAAAGGATTCCTGCACACAGGAACAAATATACGAAGCACAGGTGAAAAGGATTAGGAAATCTCAACCTCCAAAAGAACAAGAACATTATATTGCCAATTAGATATGTAATAATTTGAAAAATTAATTTTCTTTAAAAAAAAAAACCATAAATAGAATCCGTGAGTCAAGAAGGCGTAGCTCAACATCCTCACTTACGACCCAAGAGGTCATGAGTTCGATACAAGTTAGAAGCGAAAATGCCTCAAAAATTTTTTTTAAAAAAAAATGTAAAATCTGTGAGTGATTTATAGAGTAATGGAAAAGAATATTAAAGAAGTTTGAATTATAAGATTCTCACCCTCCACTGGTCGAATAGAAGCACATTAGATATCGAGTATTCCATCATCAGAGATAGAAATTCAGGACAATCCTTACATGAGATCCTTGAATTTTTCAGCTCCTCCATGTATGTCTTAAAAATATCTGGTGACTGAAAAAGAAGAGAAATTAACACGAGAGAAAGTAAAAAAGGAAAAATCTTCAATAAGAATGACAGGCCTCAATTTATTGCATAAGCCAAATAAATAGAAAAATAAAAAAGGTAAAACAGTCATAGGAGATTGGACCTTTAAGAATAAATGGTAAATATATTGCTTGCAGGCCCTTTTGACACGAAATGATCCTTGCATTGCGATATGAAGTACTGATGCCTGCACTTGAGCTACTCTACACAAAGCATTCTTTGATACAGATGTAAATTGACTCTCAGTTAAGAGAAGACATGACCACTTAATTAGTCTATGGCAACCTGTGTGTGACTGGGACTTAAATTGCTTTTCCATTATCTGCACAAGGGTTGCAGCAAAGCTTCTCATAAAAGCAACTTCACTTAAAGATTTTACAATCAAGTCATCCACAGCTTTCCTTGATCCCCGATCATCATAAATGGCCAGTGTCTTAAAAATTAGTTCTACCAAGAGGGATGCAACTTCCATGGTCATCTCTGCAGAGTTCAAGGAACAACTAACAATAAATATAATGAAGTGAATAAAACATGCTTCAAATGCTAAATGAAAGTTTTTTTCATTCATATTGTAGGGTGAAAGGAACAGCACAAGTGGTCTCCAAATGAATGATCCCAATAGAAGAGAAGTTCAGCAAACTAGATTCAAATGAATCATCAGCATAACGCCAAAAAGGAACCGGACAAAATGAGAATTACACATCTATTCTACATAATTTGAGTTTGCTATATTTGTAAATTCTCAGAGGCAAAGGGGAATCTTAAAATTGCAAACCTGCCAAAATTAAGCCAAAAATTCTAATAAAATTTACCAGTCCAACCAAGCTGGGTGAAGAAATGCATTTCCTCCTCTCCTAAATTTACCAGTCATCCTGGCCCCACGTGAGGAGAATTATTCAGAAGTTCTGTGTTGAGAAATAAAAATGACCTTTAAGCTATTTGGCATGAACTCAGTAATTTTATTCCAATAGCTGCCAAGCTTGGAAAAGTGGGTTTCAATAATCATTTAGACAATTAAAAAATAAATTATCTAACAGTTCTATTGCTGCTAACACTGAAATAAACACAAATGTGACAATATTCCCCCCCTCAAAGGACATCATGAAGGAGAGAAATCACGGAGAAAGTCCAAGATCACTCCGCGAAAGAAGAATAGCTCTATTCTAGACAAAGCTTACTGCTGTTGTTTAAACTAAAGAAAGCAACCATGCTGCCCACATATCAACCTAGCCCTTAGACATCTTTTTGTTGTTTCATGAAGCCCATAGATTCCTAGTCTTTGAAAATGACCTCCTCAACTGGTCTACAGTCATATATCAAAACTCCCTAATAAGATTCTCCTTTATGTATCAGCACAAAGCTATTTACATCTTTAAACTAATTCTCATCCATTCCAACACTTTCCTTCACTTCCAAAACAACGTACTCTCGAGTTTTTCACTGATCTGCCCTCAATCATTGTTCATATATGATGTTTATTGCGTCCTCTGTCAGCAGTTTCCCCTTCCACTAATAAAGATAATCCTTTCTCCATTCCCATCAGAGTACTAATACCAGAGATGCCTATCAAATTAGCCAATCAGTACTAGCGCCAACTTCAACTTCTTGAAAAAAAAATAAACGTTTTTAGTTGTAACTGCTGTCATAAAGCTTTGTCAGCCAACAATAATAGTTAATAAGTAGGATCGCTTAAATTTGAACAAAGTGATTATCATTTCTTGACTTGCGCGCTTTATTATCTAATTGCACGACATTCGAACCTAACCCAAAAACACAAACAAACGCAAAAGAGGGAAAGAGGAAGAAGAAGGGAAAAAAGAACAAGAATTCGAAGCATTCTTTAACTTAAGATCGCTAAAGCATAAATTTTCTTTTTCCAAATTGCATAACAAAAAAAAGCAAAGCCAGAAAAGATTCGAAAAGATTGACAGATGATGTAAAAATGCAGACCTAAATTGTTATCATTAGTACCACCATTACTGATAATGAACGGAATCTCATTCCGAAATATTTGTATTCTACGTTTCGTAGATGGAGTCGCAATCGATGGAGCAATAGAAATCAGCGAGTCCATAATTCAAAACGCACAAGCAAGAAACTTTGGTGGCATAAGGGGAACAAGATTACTTCGGACAGGAGAGAGTAAAATGGTGTTTGTAATATGAAATGTTAAGAAGATGATAGATTTTGTTGGCTTTTTCTGGCTTAGGGTTTTAGGAGTAGAAAATGTGGAGTGAGTATATCAATGAGCAGTGGCGCAAGCTTTAAAACGGCTGCAAGGTTTTTCTGTTTATGTAAGTATTATGTATATATATATATCAAAACTCAATATTTTTGAAATATATAAAAATATATATAACTTTATATAAATTGATGACATGGAATATTAAAGATCTTTAAGTACACTTTTTTTTTTTTTTTTATGAAATTTTTGGATTTATCAAGATTGTAATTAATTCATATTCAGTTTGAGTTGCACCACCAATAAACTTTTGTTACATGGTACTCATAGCGAGTGTTGAATTTATAAACTCGTATAGAGTTCATAATGTGTTTTTCTATTGTGTCAAATAAAAGACTTAAATCATACACATTTGTTTATTTGTCATAATATTTTTGAGTGTGATAATATTGTGATTTATTGATTATTATTAAAAAATAATATATATCTCTAATATTAGTCGAATTAAGAAATTTCACTTGACAAGCTATATTAAACTGTTTAAAAGTAAAGAAAATAATAGAAATCTCAGAGTTTAATCCCTAAAAGGAGATGGTTAGGATTTATTCTATTGACATTTTTTCTTACAATACATTGCATTAATAATGTACTATGATATGACCTCCTTATCCGAGATTGTCCTTGTTTCGATCTCAAAATCTAAGTTATATGTCAAAAAGTAAAATTAAATGGAGATTGCTTCATAAAAAACTCTTCAGATGCTTAAGTCATAAATAATTTCCACTTACTTGTTTAAGAATATGGCAATTTCTAAATTCTTGGAGCAAAATGGCGATTTATCTTAATTTATTTCAAGATCTTTAAAAGATTTAAGTATTAATATATAACAAAGATCTTTGAGAGATCTTTGAATATCTCTATTTTTTTTAGGTGGTATGCCCTTCCGAGGCAGGTCCCATCCCCCGGGAAGACCCAACGGGATACCCACACTTGCGAATATATCTCGAATTATGGAACCCGAGTGAAGTTTAAACCATTAACCTCTTGACAAGCCGGGACGTAATGGAAAAACTCCTAAACCAATGACCAGGAGAAATTCGAACTTCAACCTTTTGGTTGGGTGAAAGACTTCGAGACCATTAGGCAAAGAAATGAGCTTCTGAACTTTTGAATATCTTTATTTGACTATGTGACAATAAATTAAGAAATATTATATCTAATAAAATAAATGATAATACCTTTAAAAAATAAAATAAATAATAAATGATATATCTATCATACTACAAATAAATTGTTTTCAATACTATATTAATATATTGAAAAATATGTATTTTGTTGAATAACAAAATGGTTCTATTAAATATTGGTTTGAAGCATTTTACTATTACATGAAACTAAAAAAAATTGGCTAAAAAAAAAAAAAAAAAAAAAAATTAAAAGCCATGCTAATGTCAGAAATTGGCTAGGAGGGATTTGTTAAACTGTACAAGGATAAAGATAGTACATGATTGCAACTATTGAGATGTTTCATCTGCAGGACCATCTTTTACCTGTCTTGTTGAAATGACTTTATCTATGGTTTCATCAGGAACCTTAATTCCACTAGTTTCCAAATCTGCTACTATGGCAACAGCTGCATCCAGTTCCCCGAGATCAAGACATAGCGCGATGATTTCTTCGTATAAAGGGCTGAGAACAGACAGAAAACAACAAAATTTTATCTTACAGAATGGTTCGTTTCACTGGTAATGTGTGCCTGGAAGAATTTGTTTCACTAGATGTTTGTTTACCTGCCAAATACATAGCCCAGGCTATGTGTAGTCTGCAAAATTTTCAAGAATTCTGATGGCAAAGGAGCTCGTATGGCAGCACGCAGTATCATAGCACAGTCACCAATGGTTGGTGTCCCACCCAGTTCAATTACCTGAAATACAAGTAGAAACAAGATCACTTGAAATCAGAATATATGCTCAGCTTATCTAGGTTGTAAACTGCAACAAACTGATTAATAGAACTTTATTTACTCATATCTTTCCGTATAGACTGCTTTAGCAAAACTATGCTATTGCCATGTTATGTATGCCAAATCAAGAAATAAAGACACCACAACAATCCTCCTAACTTAAACCAACTCTCGAATCACTTAATCTATAACTCGCCATTCTTCACATCTAAATCTCATGAAAAGACATTCTAACTTGCAAAAAGTCTATCAAGAAATATCAAATCTAACTTTAAAGACAATCTAGTATTGCCTTTGGGTAGAGACGGGGAGAAAATACATGCATAAGAGAGAGAAATCAGAGGTCTGACATACTTTGATCATTATTTTAATTGCCAAGTCAACTTCCCACTCCTGTGACCATCTCTCTGGAGCTCTGTTCTTCAGATCCTTTTCCCATGTCCAACCCCAAACATCAGCAATTGTGTACATATCTGATATGTCAAATACTCCCCTATTTCTCATCTCCTTAAATGCTTCATATGGATCCAGAGGAAACCAATCATCATCAGCGTCATCCTGCATTCACGTAATTCACAAGAATCCTCACAGGTAAAGCTTGGGATCTCAAACACAAGAAAAAGATGTAAACCCATCAGGCATATAAGTTGGATACCTCAACTGGCTTTCGAGAAATTCTTCTTCTTGATTTCCTTGATGAGCTAGTCTGGTCCGAGTCTTTCAACAGCTGCACACCAATCATTTGAAGAGGCTTAGCCGCAACCTCCTTGTCCTTGACTTGCTCACCCACCTGGGTCTCGTTTTGCTCCACTTCTTCCTCCTCATCTTCTGCTTCGTCATCTTCAACCTCTTTTGCAACATCATCTCCACCATCTATGTCATCTAATACTTCAGAAGTTTCTAAATCATTTACTTCTATGGGCTTCCCATGATTCTCATTCAACCCTTCCCCAAGAAAACGGCGTCTCCAGAATTCTGTGTTACCTTCTTCCAGTTTGATCCTTGATATCAACTCATCCAACTCTTCATCAACCTGTAAAATCATTACCATTAGATTATATTAGCAAAAGTAACACCTGCAACAATTTTATGAGCTAAGTATGAGCCATGGCCGAAATGATGAATACAGATACTACTGTATCACAAAACTAAGGAATTGGATTTGAAGGAATTAATTGCATCAGATTAACCTCTTCTTCTTCTTCTTCCACAGGAGGAACCCAGAGAGGTCGACCCCGGGAACGGTTTATCCTTCTTGCTTTCTGGACACGCTGATAGAGTACATTTCTAGTGCCATCAATTGGCAGACCTTGTGCTTCCAGTTCTTCCTTTAGCTCTAACACTATCATTTTACTAGCTGCTTTTGGTTTTAAGGTATTTTGCTCAGGCCCCTTAATAATTTTCTTCAGTCTCTCCTGAACTCTGATATAATCAGATTCAGAAATGTCCCCTAACACAGCCGGTCCTTCATTCTGCAAAGTTCTTAAAAGTTTCCGATGATGTATCTTCCACTCCTCAAGACATCTTTGTTTGAAGGAGGTTTCCATAGGATTAGAATAAACAAATCCTTCAGCGTCAGGGTCCAAAGGAGTTTTCCCACGTCGAGGAACCCATCGCTTCCGTTCACCTGTAAGCCCACCTTCTGCAACGTACCTGATCTCAGAACCAATTTATATATAACTTAAGTAGGGAGGAAAAGAGCAAAAGAAAATATAATCACCTAATCATAATAAACAAGTAACAACAGCTATCTGTATTAATTGTTAAACTTAACTCATACAAAAAGGAAGATATTTTGAGAACCCATTTAAACAATCCTACTAAAAATAACATCTTTAACTTGTAAATTAAATCAACATTGAAAAAGCAAGATTTGGGCATATTTAGCCTAGAAAGTGTTAATTGGCTTCCAGAGCAATGATTTCCCATCACACTGCACCAAGTAACAGTATTAAAGAAAAGAGTGAACAGATTCTCATTTTTCATACCTTGCTATATAATCTATCTCATATCCAAGTTCAGCTTCTTCTTGCAAAGGTTCAATCCACGAACTAACTAGCGTCCTATATTTTCTGCTTAGAATCATTGCTCTTGGTGGGATTGGTTGGTTATCTTTTGCCATAGCTTCTAGAACTTCTAGTAACTCAACAATTCTTCCTGAAGTTGATCAGCAATAATTATGCTTCCTCACAAATTCACATAAAATAAACCAGTAAAAACAGATAATAAATACCTTCAAACCTACTCAAAAAAAAAAAAAAAAAAAAAAAAAAAAATAAAGTAGCAAACATGATATGCTTCTCTATCAATTTAAGAACTTATGGTCTTATTATCTATCTTTTGTTCCTTTCCCGTCCCTGCACAAAATCCTGAATTTTAATTAATTTCTTACAAGTAGATAGCTTTATGCCCACATTTAATTAATCATGCGTTACTCCATAGCTTCCTCCATTTTTACTATGACTACACCAATCATACTAAGCAAATACCATGTACATGTAGACATGTATCTGAAAATAAATTTTGTTCCAAACATTTTTTTTTTAAAAGAATTGTAAGCATTAGCAACTCTAAGTTACCAAAAGAAAACCTCGTGATGCTTGAGCAATATACAAGGGGAGACAAAAACGATTCAGTTATGTATCATCAAAGACTCTATGGACATGAATATGTTGCAAAGAATTTGTCCTCTTAGTGTTTTCTTTTCCTTTTCTTCTTCTTCTTCTTTTTTGTTTGCTGGGGGGTGGGGGGAAAACAAGTCAAAACGAAGATAGAAGAGCAAACCTTCTCTACATAATGCTCGAAGATACAGTGAAAGTGGATCTCCATATTTTCCCTCGTTATGAAGAAGTACTGTCCCCCCTTCAAAGTTTTTCAGAGCACGAAAATGTCGTATTGCTTCTTGAACAACACAATATTTGGTAAAGCATTCTATCAACAGCCTGATCGAGGTAAATGAGTCACCAATAATATCAGCACAAATCTTCTGGATTGAATTTGGATGAATTAGAAACATAATAGAACCAACTTCTTAATGACAAAATCACATGGGAACTGATAAGCATTGATGCCACTCTCTCTGAGTTCTTTGATGAATTTATAAATATCTCATTTCAAAAAATAATGGCAAATAGTAAGAGTTAAAAACAGGGTATCTTGGTGTAGACTAATCCAGCAATTGCTTGTCTAAATTCATCTAAAAAAAGGGTATATAGGCTAACACCCAGCTAAATTCAAGAAACCTTGTCCATCCTTGGAAAGAGAAAAAGGTAGAAGACCAAAAATGAATATGATAAATGGAACTCTTGTTCTATTCAACTAATTTTAATTAGTGCTCTAGCCATGTGAGTTATCTAAGCTCTTCATGAATTTTGTGATCGCCTAAAATATGCAGTGTTAAAAAGCTTCACTCACATCTTATCAATAAAATATATTGTCATAAAATGATCCTGTTTATCACACAGTACATAACTACTCTATAAGTGCAATGGGAGCATCATGTAATGGATGATAACAAACACATGCCTACCCTCCCTCACTTAAAATAAAAGGAAAGTTTGCTTACGTGTAGGTTCTCATGTTAGGTTGCAAACGTTTGTGGTCCTCAACCATCATGCCCAGTAATTCTGCAACATCTTGCACCCTACACATGATAACAAATCCAGTATAATTAGGTTGAGCAAGTATATAAGAAAAAACTTCAGTTTTCAAATATTGACAGTGATCTACACAGTAACATGTAAATTCTAGAAAGCTTGAGGCTGCCTGAAAATTTAAGCAAACTGAGAAATGATATACAGAACCATGCATTTCTTTTATTCTAAACCGGGATCTACAACTGTTAACAAGAAATCCAGACCTTAAAAAGCTAAAAATGGTGACAGTTGTACAATGCTTATGATGATAAAATAATGCAGACAACCGACCATTTTGCCTGATCTAACAAAATTTCGAGTAGTTATTCATGATACAGATGGGAGCAGCTCTTTTTTTTTTTTTTTTTTTTTTTAATTATTTGTAAGAACTAGCACATATGATTGAAATTGTCAAACAAAACTGCATGTCTGCAATATAATTGCCCAGTCAAACCACAAAAACTTTTTACAGGAAAAAGGGGGGTGGGAGATCACCTATCATATGATTCAGCTCTTGTATATGCTTGGATCACCCAATTGTATGTTTCTGTATCAGGTTTCATATAATCTGCAAGCCAAGTTTCATATAATTTGTTGAAATATATTGTGACAGATGACCATTATAAGTTAAGCGAGAAAAAGGTGTGAAGATAAACAAGCAACTTTCAAAATTTTATCCAAATTTGCTCTGGCAGGCTGGTTGGGCTTCAGTAATTTTGGAACAAGTATTAACTTTAGATCAAACAAAATTGTTCTAAAGCTCCAGCAAATTAAGAAAGATAAGATAAGACATTTTTGTCCCTCGTCTCTATTTTTAACCTTTTCATTCTATGAACTACATTTTTAATTTCATGCATATCTAATGCATTTGATACCCTCTTTAAAAGCAAAATAGTTAACATGTGATTCTCTTCCCTATAACCATTATCACACATTCTCACTGTACATATACAAGAATCTTCTTCAAAATATTATTTGTGATATGTATGAAAGTGCAGAAGAGCCATGAGAAGAAAATAACAGTAAAGTGCAAGAGAGTAAAAGATTACAAACCTTCTCCATATTCCATATTCTCAAATGTTGCAAAAGAAATTTCTGGTATACCACAAGTAGCCTTGGAAAAAAAGAGAAGAAAAGTTCATCACATGTAGAATATACAAATCCATTAAAACAAAACACACAAAAGCGTATAAAAATTTTCTAAATGGAATCAAAATGTTATTTTCCTTTTTCCTACAAGTTTAGAGAATAAAGTCAAAGGTTAGAGGATAAACAAAATAATTTGATGCAAGAACTGGAGGAATAATTTAGAGTATGCTTGATTAGAAGAGATAGGGGGAAAGCCATGTGCATAATTTTGCTGTACTGGAACTCAAACAAAATAATCAATTATTGATCACCTCCACTTTCATAAGGCAAACACACAGTAAATTCTGCAATAAATACAACCCAGAGAGAGTATTAATATGAATTAGGAATAACTGCCGGAGATGTAATTACCTACTTTTCTTGATTATACCCCCACACATTCAGGACAAAACTGAGTGTACTCATGAGATAGATAATGGTCTCGATTACAAGAAGAAAGTATATTTTCTTTTAGGAAACATAAATCTCGTAACTGCTATACCATAAAATCATCTTTGAAGTCTGTTTAGTACAATTCATTTTACAAATTCTGCAAGAGAAATAGCCATAATACATCTCTGTCATGGTATGTCTAAAAGGTGGATCTGAAATTATGTCTGGAAATTTTGTTAGCACCACAAGACCAGCTTTCATTCTGTATTAGTGAAGAATTCAATGGGAAACATAAAGTGAGTGGGGGGAGGTTTCAATTACAAGGTGATTAACAAATTCCGATTATTCACCTGCACACTTAGAAGACAATTGAAATGGAAGGTAGTTGCCATCCGTCCAGCTGCCTCCATCTCATAGGCTATAGTTAGTGCATTTGAATGATCGCCCACTTTGCAGTCTTCCTCAATTAGAAGGTCATAAAGTTCATCAGTTGCTCTCAACTCTCCCTCTGCACCCTTCAGGAAGACTTTGTTGGCATCTTCTAAATGATTGCTTCTTACAAGCTCCTCTAATCCAGAGAAGATAAGCAACTCAAATAAACAATGGCAAGAACAAAAAACATGAGCAAAGAGCAATCAATAATCACAGAGGGTCAAGTAAAATTACCAACAAGGACAAGCCATGCTTTCCTGATGTCATAGTTTAATTTTTCCATAGCTGCAAGAATTTCGAGGCCTCTAGTGGCATGACCTTTAGAACCAAACAAACGGATCAATGCAACAAAAGTTTCATGAAGTGGCCGAAGACCTTCACTCAACTCCCTTCTAAGTGCATGCATCTGCATTAGGCACGAGCTATATGATGAGTTAACATTTGCCATATATTGGATCCTGTTTGCACATAAAATATCAAAAGCAGACATATTATTTTTCCTAATTTGAAATTTACTATGGAATAATATGTCAAATAAAAAAGAAAACATATTTTCAAATTTATATCCACTACCTTTCACATTGGTATGGCCTAAGTTGGGTCATAATTAAGGAATCTCATACTAGAAGTAACCCAAGAGTAGGAATGTAACAATCTAGGATGACTAATAGTACTTCTGTTCAGACCATGAATGACATGTCTCAATTTAGAATAATTCAGAACGACATTCTCCAAGAGAATTATGCATGTCATTAATATCAAAATTTCCAAAAAAAGAAAGTGGGGAAAAATCTTCCGCTTCAGTCCCTATAAACTTCACAAAAGTAGGAAAAAAAACACCCAGAAATCATTTATACAATTCCTTCTCCAGATTTTTATCTTTCAACACTAAGACTAAATGTACTGTTGCCAGACTATCAAATAAATCAATAAAAATAATCACTTTTATCTGGCATTTTCCGATTCTTCATATCTCATCATGCAAAACAACAAAATTGAAGCAATTCACGCTCTCAAGAAAGAAATTCTTTAGACTTCAATACTTAATTCACATTGAGAAAATGTGCATTATGGAACCTGAATCACAATATAAACAATGTCAGAGTCTGAGTAAAATTTACACACAAATCACAGCCAACCAACTATTTCCAATTGAAACCAACCAACACATATGCAAAGAATTAAAGAAAGAGAAATGTTACCGCGCCTTCTTCATCACGGTTAAGGACATGAGAAACAATCAATCCATGGAAAGAGCGAGGTCCAGGAGCAATACCAGCAGCAATCATATCATAAATAACGTCAGAAACTGCCGAGACATCAGCATTTCTTGCTCTCTCCATTAATTCCTCCATGAACACTAACCGCAACAATTTCTCCGCACTGGAAGCCTCAGAAACCAGTGACGACAATGAACCAATTTCATCTTCTCCAGTGCGTGACTGCTGTTGTCTTTTCTTCCTCGTTCTTCTCTGAGTTGTAGAAGATCCTGAAGCAAAAACAACTGTATATCTAGGAGGACTTGATTTATTTAGATTTAATGGAAAGTGTATTGGAAGTGAGAGGAATCTAGCCATATGAAGGCCAAGAGAACGGCGGAAGAAACCGCCGGAACAGAGGAGGAAACGGTGAGGGGTTTTTGGATAAGGGAGAAGAAAATATAATGGGGTTTTATAGAGGAGGGAAGCAAACTATTTTAGAAATGATCTGTTAACGGTAAAATGTAGAAAACAAGACAGAAAAAGGAAACCATTCAATTTTACCGTTAACTATTTAACGGTTAAAAAGTTGCAAAACATTGTATATTTATTTAGGCAAGTTATTAAATTTTGTCCTTGGTGTGATTTCGTTTTTATATATATATTTTTTAATTAATTTTATTCTTTAATTTTGATAAATTTCATCATTATTAAAAAAATTTATACAACTTATTCATTATCTTAATAATTTTAATAAATTTCATCTAAGGTGAATTATAATCAAAATTTATAAATAAAATAAATAATAATAAATTAAAGGGCAAAAATATAAATTTGTGATACAAAATCTTTTACACTTTTAATTCATTATTATTAAAAATGTAAATTAAATAATTTTTGATTTTTAATTTATTATAAATTTACATTTTTACTCCTTAAATTTTTTTTATTTATAGGTTTGGACTAGAATTGACTTGCAATTAAATTGAAGCAATGATACAATTTTTCAAAAATTATTAACATAAGGATACAGTTGTATAAAAAATTTAAATAAGTATAAAATTACAAAAATAATATAAATTAAGGGATAAAATTGTATAAAAAATTTAAATAGGGATTAAATCACAAAATATTATATAAATTAATGGAAAATTTGACAATTTGCCTATTTATTTATTTATTTAAAAATTTTAAATTAAAAAGAATTGGTGGTATGGATGAAGGCTATTATTGTAAATTAATCACATTCAGCTGCCGTCAATTTCCCCGTTCACTAAAACCCTGCAAAATGGTGGCTAAAACCCTCCCTGCAATTAGATTTCTGCGAGCAAGATATCTTCCGAGAACTGGGAACTCTCTTGTAAGTTGTAAGTGCAAAACCTCCCTAATTAGATTTCCATTTGATTTTCATATTTTGATGAATCATATATGAATTATTAGCATCCTAAATATCGAAAAATCAATTTTTTTTTTTTTATTTTGGTGATTGGGGGTTATGAATTTGAAGGCGTATTTATGCTGGATTCTAATTATATATATATATATATATATATATATATATATATATATTGCAGGATAAGGAACCGTAGGAGATTGAAAAAATAGATATCTGCGAGCAAGATTCCGAGACTGGGAACTCTCTTGTAAGAGGTAGGAGCTGGATGTCTTGGTTCTCATGTTCTGACGTATTAAATAAGAATTAGCATCCTAAATATCGAAAATTCAATTTTTTTTTTTTTTGGTAGAGTGTGGGGGGGTGGGTGGTTGGTTGGGGGTGTGGTATTATGATTTTTTTTTTTTTTCCCCTTTGGAATGTAAATATTTAAGGGTCTGATATTTGTGTATATATATATAATAAGGCAAAGATCATCATTTTTTTTTTTTGGGTTTTGGTGTTTTATTGATCTCTAGCGAAGAAATTGTAACTGATAATTGGATTCTGGAGATAGTTAGTCTGGCTGCAATCTGAGAAATTTACAGTTTATCTTCTGTTAATCTTGAAAAAAAAAAAAATTTATGTATTTTATTTCCTTTTTCCCGATATACCTAGGTGTTAATTTTCAGAGATATTCCTTTATCACATGAAGAACTTCTATATTACTATGTCCTTATTATGAATTCTTCTCTATTATTAATCAACTGATTACTGCAACAACCCTAATGAACTTAGACTTTCTCTACTTTGCAGCCAGAGAAGAAAGTTTGGCACTAGTAGTAGTGCCTTTTCTCAGTATGTTGCATCTACAGATGTACATCCAGTTATTCAATCCAGCAACTTTGTGCACTGGTTCAAGAATTGGCAAGAAGTAAGAAAGCATAAACTAACAGCAAGTACTTTCACTGCTGCAATTGGCTTTTATCCTCGTAGAAGAGTCCAGTTATGGTTGGAGAAGATCGGGGCTATTAAACCTTTTCCTGGTAACTTGGCTACATGTTGGAGTAACATGAAGGAAGAAGAAGCAATTGAAAGATATAAAATAATAACCGGTAATCCAGTATCCTTTCCTGACTTTCAAGTTTGTGGGGAGATAAACCATGAGGATGATTGGCTTGGGGCTTCCCCTGATGGAGTAGTTGACAAGTTTGTTTATGGTTTGCCTTCTAGAGGGATTCTTGAGATAAAATGTCCGTATTTTGATGGTGATGCGAGTAAAGCATATCCATGGAAGCGGATCCCTCTACACTATGTTCCACAAGTTCAGGGATTAATGGAGATATTGGATCGAGATTGGATGGATCTATATGTATGGACATCAAATGGAAGTAGTTTATTTAGATTACATCGAGATAGAGAATATTGGCAATTTCTGAAGATAGCTTTATCTGATTTCTGGTGGAAGCATGTCCAACCTGCAAAGAAGTTGTATGCAGAATCTGTGATTACAGATCCTCTTTTTGAGTTAAGATCGTTAAGGCCGAAATCTAAGCATGAAGACTGTGGTTCTTTAGTCTGTGCAAGTAAAGTAGTAGTTGATAATTCCAGCTTATTGATTCGGGAGATACATGGGAAATTGCAATTTGATTAAAGCAGTAAATGGTGGTCTGTTTGTTCTATTTATTGTTATCATGAAGTAAATAGTGAATTTCATGTCTCTAAAGGAAATCTGACATAAATGGAATGGAACGGGATAGAGAAGGATAGCTGCTACACATCTTAGTGAAGGATAGCAGTTTTATTAATAAAACTGCTTAAGATATGGAACACAATATATAGCTGATTAATTCTTCAAATGTATCGTGTGGTCATTGATACCTATTTATACGGATAGATGTGATATACGTCTTCTGACAGGAATTGAACGAGAGAGAACCTTGTCTCAAACTTGAGTTTCTATGCTACTTGCACTGTTTGCTGGCATCTATTGCATCCATGTGCTTTATCGTTGGAATTTATGCATCAGCCATTGGAGCTTCAGGTATGATGATTACTCGGAAAATATATGTTATGAATACGAGGAATAGAATCCTCGATACATACAAAATCCTTTTTTTTTTTTTTTTTTTGGTGAATAGATACATACAAAATCCTTACGTGTAAAAGATTATGCAATAATGTGTCATATAGGCCCTGTATTGTCAAGGAATGAAGTGAGACTTTAAATGTACAAAATGATCTGTAAAGATTTTGGTGTCAACTACATCCTCTCTTGCAATGTTCATCAACTTTTGGTTTGTGGAATGCATTTTGCAGAGTGGATTTCCTGATCTGAACTTTTAGCTACTAAATAGATTCTTAACCATTTGGAAAGTTTCCAGGCTAATTCTACTTTAATGGCTACTGTGGGAATAACTACTGGATATTATGGACATTAAATTCATTGTTAGACATGGCTTTGGCACTAGATTTTAATTAACCCTGAACGAAATAATGATGTACAGATACATGACAGTAGAGCAGTACTACTGCTGGTTAAGTTTCACCTGTCTTCTTTACTTGAGCTTATTTGATCATTACCTCAGAATGAGAATATATGTTAATAGCACATATCATTGTAATTCAATGCTTTTGCCTTTTGAGTAAAGGGAGCCCTTTCTTTGTTCATTTCACCATTCTTTGTCATCCATATGATGACCTTGTTTGTATATATGGTAAATATCTTTTTGGGTTATATTATCCGGTTTCTAAAGTCACTACTTTGACTAATCTTAATTTGGTCGGGTTGTATTCGTAGAGTCTTACTCTTGTAATCTCGGATAGCATTTATAAGACGTTTACTTGTGTTTTATGGAGAAACCACTGCTTCGATTAATTTGGATTTGCCTTTAGAGTCTCAACTCCAGATTTACATGTAGAATCTAACTCTTACTTTAGAAAGACTTTACCTATCTCTTATATGGTTATATGGTGTTCGTAGTGCGTATCGAACTCGTGACCACGAGTAAGATGCTTACTAGCTTGATAGATGCTTATTCCACTTGTGTCAAGCAAAGGGCTTTTGAAATGTCTTTTTTTATGCTTCATAGAGAAGCCATCCTTTGGATATTGCCAATGCTTTTGGATATGTTGTTGGACAGTAATAGTTGTCATCAATAAATTCAACTCTCTAATTTATATTCCATCCTTCAGGATTTCTAGACGGAATTACTGAGTCTTAGTCAAAACAGGGGAGAAAACAAGAAAGAAAGGTATCCATCCATGCATTAAATGACACTGTTATAGTGTAGATTTATTTCATTCACATTAGATTTAGATGAACAAAATCAAAAGCTTCAGTGTCTGATAATGATAATAATAATAAAAATCACAAACTAAATTATTTTCCCTATATCCATGGCCTTGATTGTGCTAAGATTCATGGGATTCATGTACTTTTTTGTGCCGTTCATCATCATTTGCACAATCAATCTGTTAGCTCTTTCAGTCGGATGGAATCCATCCCAGAACACATATTTGTTTCTGTCAGGACACAAGTTTGAGAATGGTGTGCAAAGACCCAACCCATTGTATGGTCCTTGTCCACAACATGCCATTTTTGATGTCTCGAACCCTATTATACAAGAGAGAGAAAACAACAGAAGTTTAAGAGAGAGACAGAGAGATCAAGAATTATTTTATTGGCTTACCAAATGCTTTGGGATTGGTGATGAAATCCATATGAACTTCTTGGGAATTTGCAGCGATGAAGACATGTTTTCCTATTTTAATATTGAGATCTAAAACCATTTTTGTTAAACTTGGATTGAAAATCGACGCTGCACGTTGTAATTCTTCTGCACATTCTCCTCCGTTGCTTCGCACAGCAAGTTCTCCCGGTACGCAACCTAATGGCCCTGTTCCCGTCACGATCACCCTCCGAGGTCCCAGTTCATATAATTTCTGCGTGTACAATTTTTATACATATAATTTTTGTTAGAAAGGAGAACCTCTTTTAATAAGCTTTGGTCAAATAGTAATAAAGATGAGAGAGAAAGAAGGTACCATTAGGATTTTTTGATACTCAGAGACAAGAAAAGAGCAATAAGCAGGAAGATCATATTGTTGAGACCTTAAAGAAAAAGGTATCAGATAATAATTATTGACGAAATCATTTCCACCCAAAGTCATCAGCACAAGTGAATCCCTTATTAGCTTTCGACTTCTTCTTTTCCCTATAATTTTGCTCACTTTCTTTTGGTACTCTTCAAAGTAATGTAACTGATCATGTATTCGAATTATGTTCACCTATACATATACACACACACACACACGAGTGAGAGAGAATATTCAGCTTAATTATGAATATATATATATATATATATATATATATGTATATATATATATGTATATATTATGTTGACTTACGAATTGTACTCCAGTGTCATTAAGAATGCCAACGCCAGCTGATGCAAAGTTTGCACCAAGAAGTAATTTTTCCCCTTTAAGATTTGGATCTAAGTATGCGAGTACTGTTTTCATGCCTAAGTATTCACCTGCATGGTCAAAATTTGGATCAATCAAAAACTTATGGGTAAAAAAAAAACACACACACACACAAAAGGAAAAAAAATTTATGATCATCCTAACATCTTAAGGGTGAGTCAAATTCAAAAAGATTCATTTTTTCGATAATCAGTATCTTTATTTGAGAGAAATGATGAAGAATTCTAAAATTATTGTTGGTACATGATTGAAATGTAAGGCAATTTTTCTAAGATGAGTACTATTCAAAATCTTGACAAGTAAGGAGAATTGCATGAATCGACTACCAGTTAATTCTCTTGAACCACGAATTTTTTGAGTAACGAGTATATATCCTTATTCTAATGAGATCATGGGAGATCTCAAAAGGAGAATCAGTGAATCGACTACCACCTCCAGAATCACTTTTTTTTTTTTGGGTAATGAGTATCCTCGAGTGAGATCATGGGAGATCCCAAAAGGAGAATCACGTGAATATACTACCACCTCCAGGACCACTCATTTATTTGGTAACCAAATAGATCTCATAATTACAGTTAGCACCGTCGTATTGACAATTTTTAATACTCAGATCTCTAAAATAACACAAGTTAGATAAAAATACCAAATACCTGTGATCAATCAATCCAATCGGCTACCACCTTATTCTCCGGGATCACTCACTTTGAATCCAAATTGCATGCATGCATAAATCACTCATGATCAAGAAAGAATTATATCCCATCATGCAACAAACAAACAATATATATATATATATATATATATATATATATATATATATATATGATGTGAAAAAGTAATTAAACTCAACTGATTAGATCAGGCATGTTGAGACCATTGGAGAAACGACCGGTGGGATGATGAGTTGGATAATCAATGCCATAAGGAGGTGAATCGGCACGAGCAGTAGTGGCTAAGTAATTGTTATTCCCATAATCAACTAAGGAATCACCAAACACAAAGAACGCTCTACCAAGATGACGAGGACGATGATTACCACCGGCCACACTTGCACATTCCGCCGTGGTCGGCGGGTAAACGCCGAGCAGGACGGTGGAAACTGATGACAAAATTACTACTAAAGTAACTGTCGAGAGATTATGGTAATTAGCCATTTTGCAAGAACACATAGTGGAAATCTAAGAGAAAACTTAGTTGATTTATACATGTATGCATTTATTTTTATATATATATATATATATATATCAAAAGATGTATAGGTGGGGTTTTGACAGATAAGAAGGAAAAAAAAAAAAGTGGTCAAAGAAAATTTAATGATGTAGTTTGTCTTTAAGTTTTGTTAATGAATGTATGTGATCACTACTTGTTTCATTCTAAGGAAAATCTTCTTTTTTATTTTTCTTTGTTAATATATATACAAAATATTTAATGATATTTTTTTGTGTTTTGATACATTTTAGTGCAACTCACGATTGAGTAAAAGATTTTATGCACATATTTAATAATTGATTTTTTAAGCGAGCAATGTGAATACTTAGTTCATAATAGAAAAAATGTATTCAACTATTATTTGAAAATTGTCTAACATGTCTCTAATCCATTACTTCTTGTATCATAAGGGGCTATCGATCCCCTTCGGGCAATTTTGTGAGGGAAAAAAGGGTACATGTGGGGGTGGGGGTGGGGGTGGAGTAATTTTCATACTTGGAGGAACTCGATAAATATTATGAACAAGATACATATAAATTCTTCCATCATACTTGTGGATCCTTTATGAACTGATTAGATTAATAAACCAAAATTTGCTTCACTCTATAAAAATTTCAAAATATTTTCGCATTTAACATTAATGTCTCAAACTCATTAGTCTTGTGTACCGAAGATTCCGCTTCTTCAAAATTTTGTGAGGAAAAAAAAAAAAAGGTGTGTGGGGGGATTGAGTTCTCATACTTGGAGGAACCTTTTATTGTAATAAATTATAATTAAGTGTATTTAAAAATTTAAAAGGAAATAAATTAAGAATACATGTGAGCAATTATTTGAGACAATGAAATATACCTTAAATTTAGAGACAAAATCATAGTGTCCAAATTATATTTAGAACCCTTTTTTCAAAAAAAAAAACAACAACCTTATTATGTAATAAATAACAAAGAATTTGACCCCAAGCAATTCCTACCTATCATTAAATAGCCTCTCCCCCTTTATCAAAATTTGTTACAACAACCATTTATTACCCAATGCCACAAGAATTGTCTCCTTTGATTCTTTTTAAAATATATTGTGTAATAATATATATGTATGTATATACACATACACACATATAATACACACATATATATATATATATATATATATATTTATATATATATGATAATGCATGAGAAAGTGGTCAAAAGTGGTTCCAAACATTCTGATTTGACAAAGTTGATGATCATAAGTTTAAATCTTTTGGTGGTGCTATTCGTTTTGTATAGAGTGATTGAATTACTGTTATACAACCAGGGTGGTATCTTGTTCTCCCTACTTGTTTGATTATTTATAATACCAAATCCCCTTTTTCATTAAAAAAAGTGGTTTCAAACATACTTTTAAGTGATTTGGCAAAGTTGAGATTATAAGTTTAAATCTTTTGGTGGTACTATTCTGACGGGGCTAATGTATACAAGTATTTATATAGATTGTTCAGTTGGTCCAAAAAGAAAATCACATATATATTATACATAATAGATAAAATTTGTATTTTTTTTTTTTTGTGTGGAAGAAATAATATTGAATCTTATTTGATATTATTTGACAATAATAACAAAAGTACTTCTTGGTTGTTGAAAAAATATATATAGAGATCAATTAGGGCTACATCTCCTTAAATATTTTGACCTAATCTAGTGACACCTCTCATAGAAGTCACATGTCTTTGCTGGAAATTTCTTAATTCTTTTAAATCTATTAATTGTGCAGAATGATAGTTGTCCCAAGGAAGAATTCCCATAAATTACTATAAAGGGTCCAGATTTTATTAAGTATTATTACCTTCTTGTTCCCTCCATATATAATGATATATATATATATATATATATAGCTTAATTAAGAAAGCGTAACTCAATTGATAATAATTTCACTTATAATTAAAGAAATTATGAGTTTGAGATATGTTAAAGGAGACAATAACTCAAAGCACTGAATGAATGAATATATATATATATATATATATAAAAATGTCGAGTTTGACTATAAGTTTGATTTTTAGAAAAAAAAAAAAATAGACAACTTATTATACATATGTTGCCTTCACAAAGCCAGTAGACAAGAAATTTATTGAAGGAAATGGCTACAATACTGCACTCAATTAAAATCTCCAAAAAGAAAAAAAAATTACACTCAAACTTGACTAATGTGACACAATAATACTAAACAATAAAGACAAGGTAAATTAATTTAACCAACAAGATGGGAGAATAATAATAATAATAATAATAATAATAATAATAAATAGATAGATATAGATATAGATATAGATATATATATATTGTCTTGATGATGATGATGATTAGGTTCTGGATTCCATCATATATTTGACAGTGCTGAGATTCATGGGGTGCATGTACTTAGAAGAACCAGTAAGGATCTGCTGAACAATAATTCTATTGGCTCTCTCTGTAGGATGGAATGCATCCCAGAATGCAAAAATGTCTCTGTTGGGACACAAGTTGGATAAAACTGTGCACAGACCAATGCCATTGTATAGTCCTTGTCCACAACATGCCACCTTTGATGTCACAAATCCTACAAAAATAAATTTCAACAATCCATCCATCATTTTACACCAACATACATCTAATATATATATATATATATATACATATCCATGTGCAGGTTTGTTTATCTCATTTAATTTAAGTAGTCTTCGCCATGGTGTTTGGATAATATATAAGAATTCGTAATACAACTATAGATCCGACATTACTTACATCCACTATAATAAGTACTCGTTTATAAATATTCTCTTTACATTACTATATCATAGATTTGTTTAATTCATTTAAGAAGTCCTCATTGTTATATTTAGACAATAAAAACCCGTGACACAACTATAGATTTGACATTACTTACATCTACGTTGTTCTTATATTACTATATATCACACGTTTGTTTAATTCATTTAAATAATTTTTACTGTCATAAACCCATAACACAGTTATAGACCTAAACTTACTTAAGTACTCGAGATGTTATCTTTATAATACCATATCATATTATTCATGACAGAGTCGACATGACACTCATTAATGTCATTTCAAGATTTCTAGCATGAAATAATGGGATCTATATACTAAAGATGTATGGTGTCCACAAACATAAATGAATGGTATGTAAAATATATATATATATATATATATATATATATATATATATGTATATTAAATTAGTTAAATAATTACCATAAGCACGAGGATTAGAGACAAAATCCATATGCATTTCAAAAGTATTTGCAGCAATGAAGACATCAGAACCAATTTCACTGTTTATACTGCTGATCATGGATGTTAGTTGTGGATTGAATAAAGCTCCAGCACGTTGCAATTCAACTGCACATTCACCTGTCCTGCTTCTCTGTGCCAATTCTGCTGGAACACAGCCCAATGGTCCTGTTCCAGTAACCAGTACTTTCCTTGCTCCCAGTGAATACAATCTCTGCAACAATTATTTCTAATTATATATATATATATATATATATATATATATATATATATATTATATAACCCGTTCTCGTGTTTTGCATAAACACGTATACACATGTCCTACATCATAAGTTACATAAGGATGTGTCATAGTATAAATCCAAATTCAAGTTATATTCGTAGAGTCCAATTCAATCTCACTTTGACTCTAAGACGTTTATAGTGAATGTCGAACTCTCAACATTGTATAAAATTCACAATGCATTTTTTATTGTGTTAAGACAAGAGTTTAAATAGATATTCTTTTAATATAATGTGCCAAGTTTATAGTCACGCACTCGAGTTTGTGGGCCCGAGTCGTGACAAGGGATTTACATTCTGTCACATAAATGCATATTTATGGTGTTTGTATATCCTTCTTACCTACTACACATCCATCTCATAATGATTTCAGTATAGCAATTGGCACAACTTGTACGTGACATTATTTTTTCTATATGTATATGTATATATATATATATATATATATATTTTAATTCATGTTGGAGAGGAGAGAATTAAATTACCGTAAGAACTTTGCGATACTCAGAAATGAGATAACGAACGTAATCAGGTAGAGCAAATTGACGAGATCTTGCAGAGAATGGCACCAAATAGTAGTTGTTGACAAAGTCATTACCGCCCAGAGTGATGAGAACAAGTGCATCGTTCACCAGACTTTGAGTCTGTGCTTCTCCGATCATAGTACTCAGTCTTTGCTGGTACTGTTGGAAGTAGTCAAGTTGTCTACCAATTCGAATTATATTCAACTGCATGCAGAATCGAATCGACTCAGACACCATTTCTTTATTAACTCGAAACCTTACTTTTTTTATATATATACTTTTTTTGTTTTATAGGTACGCTTATTGATATTTTTCTTTAATAACTCATAATTATTAATTATTCTTAGGTCAAAAGATCACTATTATAGTCTTTTTTATTTAAAAGATATGCCAATTTTCGTATTTTTAAGTTAAAAAAATGGAGGGAGTATTATATATATCAAACTCGGAAAGCCGCTTATATGTTTAAGCTATCTGTTTTATTGATTTTTTTCATTAATACTCGCGTATTAATACTTTATAACTTATACTTATCAACAAATCGATATTATACTCACATCAATTTTCACATTTTTTGTCACTAATAGGTTTAAAGAAACGGAGGGAGTAATATATATATATATAGTGTGTGTGTGTGACTTACAAATTGAATGCCGGTGTCGTTAAGGATTCCAACTCCTGCAGAAGCAAAGTTGGCTCCTTTGAGAAGTTCATCTCCCTTGTTATGAGGGCTCAAATATGGGTCTGGTGATTCCATCCCCATTTGTTCACCTATACAAAACAAAAAAACCATATATAATTATTCGCTCGTTCTGATAACATGTTAAATTAACCCAATAATGTGCACGGAAAAACGAAGAAACTAAACTGATAATATCAGGAATGTTAAGGCCATTAGAGAAACGGCCAGTGGGACGATGAGTAGGAAAATCAATGCCATAAGGAGGTGCATCAGCACGAGCACTAGTAGCTAAATAGTTGTTGTTTCCATTGTCAACCAAAGAATCACCAAACACAAAGAATGCACGAGCTTCAGCACCAAGGATCATCAAATTCAGCTGCAACAATAATATTGATATTCCTACAACAAGAGAAAACATGCTGCTGCTAGCCATTGTTGTGTGTATATATATATATATATATATATATATATATCTCTCTCTCTCTCTCTATATATATATATATATATATATATAGCAGAGAAGTGAATAATGGTATTGAAGATGGAATTGGGATTGGCTATATATATAATGATAAAGCATGTAGTAGAATTTGATGAAGTTGAGAAAGGGTGTAATAAATGGTGGAGAAAGTTGGAGAGAAAGGACCATTGAAGTTAGTGTATAGGGTATAGAGAATAACCGTAAATATTCTTTTGCTATTGAGGTAAAAAAGAACAAAGTTATTAATCAATTTGGATAGACAAGATTCCTCTTCTATAGTACTTCAAAGTTATCACCAAAGTTAATTTAATTTTATATATATATTTTGTCAGACGTTTTGAATAAGGTTTCGTATCGGATCATTCGGTGGTTATCAAGTAAGGATGTTAGTTTTAAACTTGTGTATAATACTTGAAATTTTTCTTAATCACGTTTATAATCTTAATTGATTTCTTTCCGTTCTATATATATATATATATATATATATTAAAAAAGAATAGTAATGATAAGAAAACTTAACTCAATTGGTAATAACCGATGCAAGAGCTGATAAGTTCAAGTCGGGTTGAAAGTAAAAAAAAAAACAAAAAAATTAAATAATAGGGTTAAGAAAAGAGTAAACCCTAAAAAATCTTGCTTATGAAAACCTGTTACATCATAGATATATATATATATATATATGTGTGTATGTATGTATGTGTGTGTGTGCGTGTGGCAATTTGATGTTTTTTAGGGAATTAATATATAGGAGCCAAGAATATCTCTTGACAAAACAATTTTAGTAGTAGAACTTAGCTTTATTAAGTCAATTTATAGTATATTATATTATATATACATATATCAATCTTGATGATTGTGATTGATTCTTGATTAAGATGGGAGAAAACTATCATAAATTATCTACAAATTAATATTACATGGGATTTCCCAACATTTGAGTCCTCCTCATTATCTACAAATCAATTTTGCTTAACACATGCATGGATTATATATATATATATATCAACATCCATCATAATCAAGAAAAAGCACCAAAATTTTTTGTTTGTTAATAATGATTGTTCATGTTTAATATACATATATATAGTTGCAACTATAGCAAGTTTTTTTGCAAAATTTGTGCCCTAAAAGATCCTTAAGAAAGCGATTTTGAACTACATCCCATTAAAAATTAATGATTTGACAATTAATAAATGTACTAAAAATAGGATTCTAAATATATTTCTTGATTTTTTTAATTTTTTTTTTTTGCTATTGATTTGGAAACATAAAGTGATTATGTTTTTTTTTAATATATAAATCCATGTGCACTTCATCATCAATCAAAACCCTCAAATATATATATATATATATATATATATATATAATTGCCTTTATTATAAAGTGCAAAAGGGAGAATTATTAATTAAGTCCTACATTTCCCTCTTTAAATTGTCTTGCCCTAAAAGGATGCTTATATATATAAGGACCCCACACACATATACATACATACATACATACATATATATATATATATATATATATATTCATCCTCTTTGTAATAAAATCTAAGGTGGAAAATATGTTTGGTTTCTTTCATGTAAATGAACTCGAATGATAAATTTTCACAATCAGTCTAAATAATGAATTTTGTAAAGAGAGGTCAAATACATATGTCGGTTATATATTAGGATCAGCTAAATAAAAAATAAAGAAAAATAATAATTATATAAAATTGGATTTTTTATCTCATAATTCGTGAGAAATTAAGTTAGTGAAAAATGTATGTAAATAATTATGTTGAAGGTAAATAATTGAAACTAAAAATATATTTTTTTTTTTAAAAAAAAAAAAAAAAAAAAATATTAAAAAATAAGCAAGTTTGTAAATGTTGCCATGTGAGGCAAGTTAATGGCGTGGGGTACGTATGTTGTAGTACAGCTACCATTGAGTTTGATCAAACAATTATATATATATATATATATATATATATATATATATATATATATGTATATATATTATTCAATAGAATTTCTCGAGGTTAATTTGAACTCTTAAAAAATTATCTAACAAATATCATGCATATATAGTTAATAATAATAATAAAAAAAAAATCCTCTTAAGTTTAATTGTATTATGGTTGTGAAGAAGAAATCCTCTTAAGTTTAATTGTATTATGGTTGTGAAGAAGAAGACGTAATCTTTATGGAGGTACTATCTTATTTACGACTGGCGAAAATGTCTTTAAATATGATTATATATGACTCAGGAAGTCATGAGTTCGAGATATAATAAAAACGAAAATGCTTTATATATGATTATATATATATATATATATATATTATATATACTTTGGAAGTCGTGAGTTCGAGATATAGTAAAAGCAATCCTCAAATATGATTATATATATATATATGTATGTATATGTGATAATTATTAGTGTAAAAAATAAGGTAGGAGAGGAACAATTATATCAGTCCATATCAAACCTATTGTTCGGTACCCAACTCTTCAGGCTCTTAAATTAAAATTTTATTCAGTACAAGGAACAGATTGATTGATCTCCTTTCCATTCATTATTCATTGCAGATATCTAAATGAATTGTTTTGGTTTCTTATCATTTCTTACTACAAGTACAGTATATTTTATATTATTATTCAGTTTGCAGTGTTGTGTACACACACATATACGTACATATATGTATATATATATATATTATATATTTGGTTCTTCTCACTAAAATTGGTTAATATGTATATATTGGTTAGATGATTTGGTTTTTGGAGTCATCACAACTCCAATTAATCCGAATTCAACTTGGATTGCGTATATAAAGTCTAGTGTTGAACTTTCGATCTTGTGTAACATTGATCATAATGTGGTTTTCTATTGCGCCAAACTAAGGTTTAAATTGATTAATACATAAATATCTTTTTATCATTTCATGTCTTTCATTTTCTGGTTCAAAACACAATTATTTTCATGTCCATCTCGGATATTTTGAATTTAAAATTCAATAAAATAATTGTGCTAAAAGGACATATAAAATGATAAAAAAAGATATTTTAAGTTTAATATGATATATTGACACGTATAAAAAAAGTGACTCGATATTAGACAATTTTAATAGAAAGATCAATTTAAGAAAATATAAAATAGATAAAGGATCAATTTCTTTGAAATTAAATATTTATAACCAATTAAAAAAACGTAAATCATTAAGAAATTGAATCAGAATCCGAGAATTCTCCTTTTTTTTGACCAAAATATTATGATTAAGCTTGATTTGCAAGATAGGAAGTTATTTTTCCAAAATAATATATATATATATATATCTTTGACATCAAAGACAAAGACAAGATAGAGGCATTGTGAGTACCAAAAATTTTGATGGAAAGGCATGAAAAAATTATTTTTTTATTTTTTTTTTTTTTTTTTTTTGGTGACTAAATTGAAAATGAAAATAGAGAGAAAATAGTTGGAAAGAATTTGGACCACTTTTTAAATTTCAATTAATTATTTCATCCCTTTGGTTTGATCATTTATTATAGTAGTGGTGGTTAGATATATATATATATATATATATATATATTATATGACTATACATTTTCTTGCTTTTTTTTTCTTTTTTAATTTATCAATTTAATGGAGTCCTAATTGTATTGTATCCGTTTTACACCATTTTAGGTAGACCTACGGGTTTAAAACGCACATCATTAATAAAAGATTGGCACACTTAATAACAGATTTCGTTTTTTTATAATAACCTGTGAGACTTCTTATATAAATAATATATATATATATATATATATATATATATATATATATATATTCCCTTAACTTTAACCTTCCAATATATATAGTAGCTGATATATAATGGCTACTTTGGTCTGACTAATCTAAAATCTAGATGTGTCTAATATTTTTTTTTTTTAAAAAAAGAAATCTCTCAACACCTACAAATTTTTATATTTTATAAATTTCAAACTCGAAATCTTGTTTTAAGAGAATCAAATTTCTTCTATTTGGACTAATTGAGAGTTAGTATATTATATATATATATATATATATATATATATATATATATATATTTATATTATAGCATCTATATATAACAACCAGTCAAATATTAATATGTTTTTGCATAGATAAAAAAAATAATAATAATCTTTTTGCATTAATGCCAAAACGAATGGGCTCACTTAAGTTGGTAAACGTTATATTCTTCTTCTTCTTTTTTTTTTTTTTTTTTTATTTACAATTAAAAGAAACTACAATATTTTTAAAAAATATATTTTTTATTCATAGCAAATAATAATAATAATAATAATAAATATGAGTTATAAAAATATATTTTTTAAAATTATTTTTAAATTCATACTTGAAATTTTTTAAATTTGACAAGTAAAATAATATATATATATATATATATTATATATATATATATATATATATCTTATTAAAGATAGGAGCCCTATCTCTAGAGATAAAATTAATCAATGCATAAAACATGGCTGAATTCACATACTATGTACGAACTTGTATGCAACAAGTATAAATATCAGTACATTTTTAAAAAAATATATATATATATATATATATATATATATGATATTATCGTATAGTTCTGCCGATGATGATGATCTATAAGCTCAAAAACCAATGTACCCAACTTTGACGGATGCATGACATAAAGATCTCCAAAGAGAATTAATTATTAGAAAAATTATTTTATATATATATATATTACTAAAAATGTTCTAACAACTTCCCCAAAACTTGAGATGAAAACAGAAGATTCATCGTTATTCTTAGCTTCGTGTTCTTTCACATGCCACAAACAAGAACACAAAGAATCAAAAATAAAAAATAATAAAAATTATTGGACTTTTTTTTCTTTAAATATATATTTTTAAAATATATATTATTGTGATTTAAAATCTCACATAACTTGTTTCGAAACTTTTTTAAACGGTTATTAAGTAAGAGCATTTAATGACATATTTTAAACTTGTGAAATACGTTTTATTATTGGATTGTCGCAATGGAGGGTATGTTGTGACTTTCACTTGCCTGGAGATCTACTGATCCCTTATTAATCCTTATTAATCAGGGTACACATATTCCAAGCTCATTTAAATCATTTAAAATAAACTAAAATTGAATGCTAATATTATATATATATATATATATATATATATATATATAATATGAAAAGAAAGAAATTGGTTAAGTAAACCCGAGAGCGCGCCACCATGCATGCAGATAGCCAGTTTACTGTGAGCTGACATGTGTCCCCCAACCTTGTTGGAGCATGACACATGATCCCTTGAACGCAGCCACTCCAGACTCCAGCCTGCATCACCTTTCCTCCTTCATCTGCTTCGTTTTCTGTTCCATCTCTTCATCACATATAATATATATACATATATATATATATGACTGCCCCAAAATTAAAGGATAAACCACAAAGAAAAGAAGACTAATAGAATTAAAATTCTAAAACAATAATAAATATACATATAATATGCATACATATTTCTTGAAGCAAGGAAAAGTAATCCATTCCATCCATTCTTCCCATCCCATCCCATCCCATCCAATTCCATATATATATATATTGTATGACGTGAAACACCTGGTGTTGACACGTGTCATATCATCCACTTGTTAAATGCCAGCCAGTCTTTCCCCTTATATACACATGTCTTCTCTTCATGCTTACCCTCATGCATGATTATTTGGTTCACGTTCCTTTTTTTCCCCTTTCTTTTAAAACCCCCATCACAACAATATATATATAGTATATATATAGGTCTCCCTCGTGGTCGATCCATCTGTATGGGGTAAGACAGAATATATATATATACATACATATATATTATATGACAAATATGGAACAGAAAATATTACCGGCGATAGCCGGCGGTACTAGTGACCGTCCATCTCCATCACTGCCTAGTAAGAAACTAATTACAGTAGGGAGATCAAGAAAAGGGTGCATGAGAGGAAAAGGTGGACCGGAAAATTCTCTCTGCACATTTCGTGGAGTCAGACAAAGAACCTGGGGAAAATGGGTGGCGGAAATCCGCGAACCGAATCGCGGCGCAAGAATTTGGTTAGGAACTTTCAACACCTCAATCGAAGCCGCTAGAGCTTATGACGACGCCGCTAGGCGGCTGTACGGTTCTTGCGCCAAACTCAATTTACCCACCGCCGCCACATCCGCACCAGATCATGGCTCGTCATCTTCACCCTCCTCGTCGTCGTCGTCATCATCGGACGGCTATCAAGAAAGGAAGAATAATAATAATAATAATAATAATAATAGTGGGATGTTGTTTTTGTCTGCGATGGAAGATGATGAGGTGGCGATATTTAAAGACGTGAATGGAGAATACGCGTTATGGGAAACGCCGACGCCGCCGAGTTTATTAATGCTTGATGAGAAACAGAATTTTAATTGGCCGGAGTATCCGGTGGATAACGGTGGACAATATTGGTCTAATGATGGTGCAGCAGCTGGCGGGATGATTACCGAATCGGCCGGTGATCAGTTTTTCAATAATATTCTACAAGCTCAGCCGTGGACTACTACTACTTAATTAATTAACAAAAAAAAAAATTAATTAGTTTGTATCTACGTAGTTAGTTAGTTAGTTAGGTTTACAGAAGTTAATTATTGAGTTTATATATATATATATATATTATATGCTGTTTGTTTTATTTAGTATGGTGGTGGTGGTGGTTGGCGGCGGTGATGGCGGTGGCGAAGGGCGTCGTTTCTTTTTCTCCGGCGACCAAGAGCCCGCTATAGCTTTACCTTGTATATTGAAATCTGCTTTAGTAACAAACCAATCTTTTACGAGATGAAATATTGGTCAATTTTGTTTTATTTTTGATAATTTTAGTGGTTAATTATTATTTTTAATTTTTTAATTAATTTATTTGTTTGTTGTATTTTAATTTTTTTTTAAAAAAATTTAAAATAGTAAAAAAGAAATCATAGAAATTTAAAAATTATAAAAATTAGAGATATATCATAAATTGATAGTAAAATACGATAAATAATAATATCAATATTTATATTATGAAGAAAATTATTTATATAGACATAAAATAGAAAGATATCATATATATATATATATATATTTTGAAATTAAAGAAATTAATTTATAAATATATATACACATATTATTATAAATTAATTTATAAATACATATGATGAATATATTTATATATGTTTCTATATATTTTTGGTAAATATATATGATGAATATATTAATAATATATATATATATAGAAGAATTCGGAGGGAGATAATCATATTAGGAGCTATTTGTAAATGAGAAATTATAGAGGGGCTTTAAATAAAATTTAACGGATCAATTAGAATTGAACGAAAACTTTAGAGCCTTTTTAGCAAACTTTTTTTTCTTTTAAAAAAAAAAACCCTTCAAACTCCTCGTCGTCATCGTCGGGGCCGCACGCCGTCGTGGACTACCTGTTGCGATGAACCAACAACCACCTTACTTCCATCCTCTCCATCCACCGCCGTCCTACCATCCTCTCCAACCGCCTCCGGCGGCTCCTAATTCTATCTACCACTTCAACCTTCATCGACCCAGCCAATCTGAAGCCCCTCCCTCCTCCTCGCCCTCCACTACCACCACTGGTGCAGCTTCCGCCGCCGCCGCCTTCTCTGACATTCCCTCAGCTCTTTCTGCTCTCACTTCTCTGCTTCAACTCACCGGAACCACTCTGAATTCCATCTCCCATTTGCTTCCTACTCCTCGCAATTCCTCTGCTTCCTTCCTCCCCTGTCCTTTCAACCCTAATCACCTTGTTCCGGCATCCTCCCTCTTCTCCCATTACCTTTCTTGTCCCTCTTCCAAGTGCCCTCTCAGTGCCGACCATCTCCTCCACTCTCTTCAGTACCCTCACACAATTCCTTCTTCTGCTACAAACCTTTCTACCCAACCCCTCGAAACCCCCAATTCCTCTGACCTCTGTTTTTCACTTGAAAACTTCTTAAATTCCTCCAACAATTTCTTCTACTCTGATTGCCCAGGACCCGTCAGAGTTGATACCTCTCACAATGATACTTCAGATTCACCTCCCGTGCTCACATTGCCTAGATTTTTACACACTTTAGCGTGCACCAATGAATCTATTGATTTAACTGGACTTTATGTGGAGTCCATTAAGCTTCTTCCATCGGAAATTTGGGCTGTTAGGGAAGAAATGAATAGTTGGGGTGATTATCCGGGCTTGTATTCATGTAGGGTGCTTAGAATTATTTTGAGGTTGGGTACAAGTAGTTTGTCAAGTTTGTCAAAATGGATTATCATGAATTCCCCTAACTATGGTGTCATTATTGATTTGGCTATGACGGATCACATAGTTCTGCTGTTTAAATTGTGTCTGAATGCAATTATTTCTGAAGCTACTGAGTTTGCAAACTCATTTTTTACAGAGGAAGAGTTGTTTGGGGATAAAAGGGAATTTGATTGTCCTGTCTTAAATAGTGCATTGAGATGGTTAGGTTTTCAGTTATCTGTGTTGTATGGGGAATTGAATGGAAGACTTTTCACAATTAACATGTTAAAGCAATGTGTATTAGATTCAGCACGGAATTCTTCTGTCTTCCCGGTGACAGGAAACCCTGTGAAATATCCAAATTTGATGGAAGTTGACAGTGAACTTGAAATGGCAATTGGGAAGACTGAGAGTGGTGACCGAAGAATCGAAGAGAATGGAAAAGGCATTAATAACAGTTTTATTTCTGTTTCCCAAGTAGCTGCAGCTGTTGCTGCGTTCCATGAGAGGTCATGGCTTGAGAGGAAAATCAAGGCTTTACGGGATTCACAGTCACTTACTGCATATCAAAGGTATACTATGTCCTGTTTCTTATTTTAATTTTTTTTTGTTACATTTGTTTTTTGTCATCAAACTGATGGGTAGTGATGAGAGGGTTGTTCGAGTAGATATGTTGTTGCTATTGCTTATCATCAACCATACAGATTGTTTACTTTTACGGAGTACTTTGGTGGTTCTGCTAAAAGAACCTTCCATGGAACTGATATCATCTTCACTGCTTTTTGGCAGATTGGGAGAACATGAATATATATCCAAGAGAGCCAATGATGAGAGACAAAAACGTTCCTAACTATAGACCTGTAATTGAACATGATGGTCTCCTTTTGCACCAGACTCAAAACCAGGTATGTTGGCAAAGCTTATTAAGATATGTAAAATGTAATTTCTTTGTCATAGTGTCACAATATATATTTATATACATATGCATCTGTTTGTTTGTGTAAAAAGTTGCAACATATGGAACATTGAGTTTGTTGCTGGCGGTTTTATCGCACATCATCATTTTCCATGGTATAAAATGTAGTCTAGAATTTAGAGAGAAAAGGTAGATATAAAGAGTATATCCAAATATTGTACAGAAAACAGATGTTTTTGAGTTGTTTATATCAAGATATTATGCTGTATTTGGGCAATTTCATCTACCATTTAATCTTTCCCTAGAAGAGTATAGGAAAGATTTGTCACTGGACTTTAAGTCTGGATAAGAATTTCTGCTACTAATCAAATGCTTCCATGCATCTTGATTATAGTTAAATGTGGTCATTCAACTTGTAATAAGTTGAGTTATATTACCTTTATCTATGTTCAAAAAGGTTGATCAGGGTGACCAATATCATAGGTTGATTTAAGCTTAATGTTCTATTAACCCTACTATTTCTATTTTTTGAAGTGTGATGTTTATTATCAAGTTAGTTACAATCTGACTTTTTTTTTTAATTATTATTTTTGTGCTTTATATTAATGGTTTGGGTTTTTTGCAGGAGCCAAACAGAATAAAGACAAGAGAGGAGCTATTAGCTGAGGAAAGAGATTATAAACGCCGAAGAATGTCATATCGTGGAAAAAAGATGAAGCGATCAACAACTCAGGTAAAATCAGTTTTGAGCTCTCTTTTTGTTTATTTGCCATTTTCTCTGGTAAAGTAGTGAATAAAATTTCTCCTTTAAATATTCTGTCATGAATTCATGATATAGATTATTAAATATAGTGCTTTGATTGCATCTGACAGAATTCACCTCTTGACGTAGCAATAGTAATTAAGTTATGTAGTAAACCTTGTTATCCTGTTGTGTTTTGGTGAATCCTGTTGTTACCTTGTCTTCCTTGAGATGAGAACACCTAAATTTTCTAACCTTTTATGGATAGTAATGGTATACACCAAGAGCATGCTGGGCTTATCCAAGAGGATATCATGCAAAACCATTCTTATTATAAGCATCTTTATTCTTTAGAGGTTTCATTTTAAATGGATTGTTCTTGTCATTTATTGCTGATTGTTTATTCGTTTTGGACCTTGACTTCACAATGTCATTTTTTCTTGCATTTCAAGTCTATTCTACATGCTTTAACCTTTATCTCTAATGACCTATCTCAAGGTGATGAGAGATATAATAGATGAATACATGGACCAAATTAAACAAGCCAGTAATGCGGCTAAAGGAGCCAATGAGGTTTTGTTTGAAAATTCTTTGGATGTTGTCATGTCCGAGAAATATCAATCAACATTGGGAGCAAGCAGTGTAGATTCCTATGAAGCACACAGACGTGATCATAGGTCAACAGATTATGACAACAAGTATCTTGGGAAGGATAAACAACACATACATGATTCTCAACAACATGATAGAAAGGAGTATTTCAGAAGCTCAGATCGACATGATGGAAGGGAATATTCAGGAAGCCCAGATCGACGGCTGAGGGGGAGTGAAAGATGTATTTACAAGGACAGACATGATGAAAAGGAGTATTTTAGAAGCTCAAATCAACAAAACAGTAAATCTTATTCTCAAGGGTACAAAACGAATCAAGTTGTTACTGACACAACCAATGAAAAACTTCCTCGAAGCTCAGATAAAAGTCGCAGTATGTCCTATGGGCAAAAGGGTCATCATAGAGAGGAAAAGGAACATTATTCAGAGCGTAGAGATAAATATACCAAAAAAAAGCATGAATGCAGCAGATCAACTTCATCTCATGTTGAATTCAAAGACAGATATGTCCCTTCGGAATCTCATGGAACATATGAAGATGATGCCTAGATATAGCTGGAATACTTCTATGCTTGATTCAGGGTAACAATAATCAGTGGCTTGCCTGGTGGATGTTTTGATATAGATGGACTCTTTGTCCTTTTAGGTAAGTTGGCCAAAAAAGTTATTACGCTTGCAGTTTTCCAGAGTGGACATACTTAATATTAAGTTTCCCTCCTTTTGGGGTTTTTCTACTGGTTGCAGTTAGAAGCCTTACAGCTGTTGGCAGTTTATCTGCACATATATCCTCCTCTGTATCCTTGATTATTTAATTTTTCTTTTAGTTTTTGCATGTTCTTGTGTTTTGATTAGACTTATTTGGTTCTCCCGTTGAGAAATAGGAAATCTAAAATTTTAACTTGCTTCTTGTCCTTTATTGAAATTTTAATTTTGTGTCTTTATCTTCATTGAACTAATTACTGAGTGATCTTTATATTTAATCACTTTGAGGTGTTTTTCCTTTCTTATCATAATTGAAAACTCATCAAGATTCTAATGATTTTAAAAATTATGTGATTTCAGGACATGACATGTGAACTTAAGCTTATAGAAATTACTAAAATTTGTATGAAAAACGTGAATAATATAGCTTGAAAAAATATCTAATGATTATTATTAATGTATTTTTATTTAGTGAGTCAATGATGCAAAGTAATGATAGATTTGGAGGAATCTCTTCTTAATAATATAAGAGATTGATAAGACTGTTGAAATAGAGTGAGTAATTTGATTGCCAGTGGTGGCAGTGTGAGGTCCAGTTAGTACCATGCCTGCTGAATGTATCATCTTTTAGACATATTAGAGAATGCTATTGTATGGTTTCTGTATTTTTATAGTGTAGGACATTCTTATGACTTGTTATTTTGAGTTACTTTTCTTTGGAGAACTTGTTATGCATGAGCAGGAATACTAGGTTGAATACTGATATATAAGAATTCAAGTCAGGAATCCACTGCTGAAAATGCAATCTCTGGGATAGTTGTACAGATTTGCAGGAATATGTAGAACGTAGAGGACAAGAAGGCCATTTAGAAAAAGTGTTGTTTGAGTCATTTCTCAAGTATTACTTACCCCTCTCTTGCAGTTTCTTAGACTCATTAGTATTTATGACAAAATAATTGATTAATTCTATTTTCAAGAAAACAAATGAAATTGGAGAAGTTGAAATTGGATAGGGAGGATGTGTGGTGCCTGTGTTAAGGGGAGTATTGAAACATGGTGAAGCTAAAACAAGGTTATGTTTTTGCATACTCCGTGAGATGGTTAACCATGGGAGTGGAAGGGCAGAGTTTTTTCTTCAAGAACCAGGCTCAAGTGTGAAGGTGTAGTGCGGTGTTATACGTAAATAGACACGTACATTTGAGAGCATATGAGAGGATGGAAAGGAAGTGGTTGGTTCATCCCAACAGGTGGTCCACGGCGTGCAGCGGCGGCGACGACGACGAGTTTGAAAGTTTTTTTTAAAAAAGAAAAAAAAGTTCATTTGCTAAAAAGGGTCTAAAGTTTCTATTCAATGCTAATTGTGATCCCTACATTTTTATTTAAAAGATGACATCCTACAATTTACGGGCTAAAAAAAAGTCTTTTTATATACGGAGCTTAAAAAATAAATAATAATTATATTTATTAGCCAAGTTATAATTACTTTTATTTGATATATGTAATACTCCTCTCTCTGTCTCTCTGCTAGCTTTGTCTATCAAATCTTTCTTCTCTCTCACATTGAAATCAACTATGGAGAACAGTTCTTCCACGATGCAGACTTTAAAAATGCATTGCTCCGTAGGATACAGACAATGGTTCAAAATGAGGAGATTATGTTTAGCGATATAGAAAGCGCTATGCACGATCAGTGTCACCTTAAGGACCAATAATCAAATTGAAGAAAGAAACCGAAAAAGGAAGTTCAGTAGCTGGAGTGTCATCGCATTTGAAGTGTCCAATTACGAAAGAAATCATGAGCGCTCCTGTGTTGGCATTAACGACGCAGGTAACTTTTAAATTAAAAGTGATTTTTAAGATAGATCTAATTTCGTTATGTGCTTTACATGAAAATTTTCTTAACTAGTTCATGTTATAATACCCATGGCAGTTCTGAAAATTGTTAGTTTTGGCATGTTAAGTTTATATATATTTTTTTTTAATTTCGTTTGAATATTGATTAGGATAGATCCGATTTCGTTATGTGTTTTACATGAAAATGTTCTTAACTAGTTCATGCTTTAATACCCATGGCAGTTCAGGAAATCGTTAGTTTTGGCATGTTAAGTTTATATTTTTTTTTTTTGTAATTTCGTTTGAATATTGAAGTTTAGAAGATGGAGTTCGGGTAAGAGCAATTATGGTGCTTTTATGCTGAATTTTCTCATTGGTTAGGGTTTTTTCGCTTCTATTTTTTAAGATGTTATGATTGTTAACGCTTTTTGATAATTTTGGAAGCTCTATAAACGTTAGTTTTGGCAGTTTATATGTTTTTTTTTTAATTTAATTTGAAGTTTATGTGAGATGATGAGTTTGAGTAATGATATTTAGATGTGTTTTTTAGGAACTGTTGAAGTTGATTTTTGTGAGAATATCCGAATTCTTGATTCTGCAGCATTTGAACAACATGTCATATATGAATGCTCTTGGATGTCATAGGACTTGTCTACAAGTTGCTTTGAAATATATGAGAAGTTAAGTTTTGTACTAGTGCCGGAGGTGGAAAGATCCATTGAGTAGAAAGTGTTACTATTCAACGAGACACTTGTTCTTTCTTGTATCGAAGAAAAAATAAAGGCTACTCGAGAAATTTTAACATTAGTCAAAAGGTCACCGCTTATTTTTTCAGCTCTCTCGGTTTCAGAAATTACTCATCTGTTTAAAGCCTTGTCCCTTGATGACATGGACGTAGAGCTTCGAGAGTTATTGGTCGATTTAGTGTATCATCTCTCCTCGGATGATAGAAACAAGAAACTTTTTATAGAAATGAAATTAGCAAGTTGGCTTGTGATACGTTGCTTGAGTAGTGGCAATATTGAAACAAGGAGGAGGATTGCACTCACCATATTAAACATAATTGGAAATGTCGAATCAAACTTTTTTCTCAAGTACGTAGCTGATGATGCACTGGATGACTTACTTGTTCTTTTGCAAGAGGAAGGAGGCAACTCGGTAGCTGAAGATGTTGTCAAAGCAATCCTAAAGCTATTGAAATGTCATCTGGACAGAGGATTGACACTTGGTGATGGTACCATAGATATCCTGTTGGGCTTGTTGTCAAATGAAGTAGTCGTGCCACTTATATTGGAGACGCTTGAATAGCCGAGTAGTAGAGAAGCTGCGATCGAGTTCCTGGTGGATAGGGAGAATGTTGTGGTGCCTGTGTTAAGGGGAGGCACTGAAACATGGTGAAGCTAAAACAAGGTTATGTTTTTGCATACTCCGTGAGATAGCTAACCATGGGAGTGGAAGGGCAGAGTTTTTTCTTCAAGAACCCGAAGTCCACAGTGTGCAAAACATAACCTTGCTTTAGCTTCACCATGTTTCAGTGCTCCTCTTAACACATGCACCACAACATCCTCCTTATCCATCAGGAACTGGATCACGGTTTTTCTACTACTCAGCCATTCAAGCGTCTTCAATATAGGTGGCACGACTACTTCATTTGACAAAGCACGCCCAACAGTACATCTATGGTACCATCACCAAGTGTCAATCCTCTGTCCAGATGACATTTCAATAGCTTTAGGATTGCTTTGACAACATCCTCAACTACCGAGTTGCTCTCCTTCCTCATGCAAAAGAACAAGTAAGTCATCCAGTGCATTATCAATTACGTACTTGAGAAAAAAACTTGATTCGTCATTTCCAATGATGTTTAATATGGTGAGTGCAGTCCTCTTCTTTGTTTCAATATTGCTACTACTTAAGCAACGTATCACAAACCAACCTGCTAATTCCATTTCTATAAAAAGTTTCTTGTTTCTATCATCTAAGGAGAGATGATACACTAAATCGACCAGTAACTCTCGAAGCTCTATGTCCATGTCATCAAAGGACAAAACTTTAAACAAAAGAGTAATTTCGAAACCGAGAGAGCTGAAAAAATAGGCGGTTACCTTTTGACTAATATTAAAATTTCTTGAAATAGCCTTTATTTTTTCTTCGATACAAGAAAGAACAAGTGCCTCGTTGAATAATAGCACTTTCTACTCAATGGATCTTTCCACCTCCGGCACTGGTACAAAACTGAACTTCTCATATATTTCAGCAGCTTGTAGACAAGTCCTATGACCATCCAAGAACATTCATGTATGACATGTTGTTCAAATGTTGCAGAATCAAGAATTCAGATATTCTCACAAAAATCAACTTCAACAGTTCCTAAAAAACACATCTAAATATCATTACTCAAACTCATCCTCTCACATAAACTTCAAATTAAATTAAAAAAAAACATATAAACTGTCAAAACTAACGTTTATAGAGCTTCCAAAATTATCAAAAAGTGCTAGCAATCATAACATCTTGAAAAATAGAAGAGAAAAACCCTAACCAATGAGAAAATTCAGTATAAACGCACCATAATTGCCCTTACCCGAACTCCATCCTCTAAACTTCAATATTCAAACGAAATTACAAAAAATAAAATAAAAAAACTTAACATGCTTTACTAACGATTTTCAGAACTGCCATGGGTATTAAAACATGAACTAGTTAAGAACATTTTCATGTAAAGCACATAACGGAATCGGATCTATCCTAGTCAATATTCAAACGAAATTACAAAAAAAATAAAATATAAACTTAACATGTCAAAACTAACAATTTTTAGAACTGTCATGGGTATTATAACATGAACTAGTTAAGAAAATTTTCATGTAAAGCACATAACGAAATTAGATCTATCCTAAAAATCACTTTTAATTTAAAAGTTATCTTGTCGTTAATTCCAACACAAGAGCGCTCATGATTTCTTTTGTAATTGGATACTTCAAATGCAATGACACTCCCGCTACTGAACTTCCTTTTTCATTTTCTTCCTTCAATTTGATTACTGCGTCCTTAAGGTGGCACAGATCGTGCATAGCGCTTTCTATATTGCTAAGCATAATCCATCATTTTGAACCATTGTTTGTATCCTACGGAGCAATGCATTTTTTAAAGTCTGCATCGTGGAAGAACTGTTCTCCATAGTTGATTTCAGTGTGAGAGAGAAGAAGGATTTGACAGACAAAGCTAGCAGATAGAGAGAAGTATTGCATATATCAAATAAAAGTAATTATAATTTGACTAATAAATATAATTATTATTTATTTATTAAGCCCCATATATAAAAATATTTTTTTATGCCCGTAAATTGTAGGATGTCATCTTTTAAATAAAAATGTAGGAATCACAATTAGCATTGAATGAAAACTTTAGAACTTTTTAGCAAATGAACTTTTTTTCTTTTTAAAAAAAACTTTCAAACTCCTTGCCGTCGTTGACCACCTGTTGGGATGAACCAACCACCCCTTTCCCCCCTCCAACCCCCTTCCCCACCCTCTCCAACCGCCTCCGGCGGCTCCTAATTCTATCTACCACTTCAACCTTCATCCTGCCCAGTCAATCTGAAGACTGAGAGTGGTGACCGGAGAATCGAAGAGAATAGAAAGGTATACTCTGTTCTGTTTTTTTTTGTTACATTTGTTTTTTGTCATCAAACTGATGGTAGTGATGAGAAGGTTGTTCGAGAAGATATGTTGTTGCTATTGCTTATCATCATCCATACAGATTGTTTACTTTTATGGAGTACTTTGGTGGTTCTGCTAAAAGAAACCTTCCATAGAACTGATATCATCTTCACTGCTTTTTGGCAGAATGGTGGAACATGAATATATATCCAAGAGAGCCAATGATGAGAGACAAAAACGTCCTAACTATAGATCTGTAATTGAACATGATGGTCTCCTTTTGCACCAGACTCAAAACCAGGTATGTTGGCAAAGCTTATTAAGATATGTAAAATGTAATTTCTATGGCATAGTGTCACAATATATATTTATATACATATGCATGTGTATGTTTGTGTAAAATGTTGCAACATGTGGAACATTGAGTTTGTTGCTGGCGGTTTTAATGCACACCACCATTTACCATGGTATAAAATGTAGTCTAGAATTTAAGAGAAAAGGTAGAGATAAAGAGTATATCCAAATATTGTACAGAAAACAGATGTTTTTTAGTTGGTTATATCAAGATATATGCTGTATTTGAGCACTTTCATCTACCATTTAATCTTTCTCTAGAAGAGTATAGGAAAGATTTGTCACTGGACTCAAGTTTGGATAAGAATTTCTGCTACTAATCAAATGCTTCCATGCATCTTGATTATAGTTAAATGTGGCCATTCAACTTGTAATAAGTTGAGTTATAATACCTTTATCTATTTTCAAAAAGGTTAATCAGGGTGACCAATATCATTGGTTGTTTTAGGCTTAATGTTCTATTAACCCTACTATTTCTATTTTTTGAAGTGTGATGTTTATTATCAAGTTTTTTAAAATTTGACTTTTTTTATTGTCTGATCGATTTTATGTTAATTTTATATAAGTTTCCGATTTTTAGAATTGGCTTTGGTTGTGTTTACGTGGTGTGCATTTCTCCCAATTCAAGATTGTTTTGTTCTCAGGTTGTCTGGGTGACTGATTCGGAGTTTTTTTTGATTGGATTTATCCATTTAGAAAAGTGTTTTTTGAGTCATTTCTCATGTATTTCTCCATCTCTTGCAGTTTCTTAGACTCATTAGTACTTGTGACAAAATAATTGATTAATTCTATTTTCAAGAAAACAAATGAAATTGTAGAAGTGGAAATTGGATTGTGTAGATATATAGTTCTTTTTGGTTCATGAGGTTCTGAAGTAAAGAGTGCAGCAGAAATTTGAAGAAAAGAGTGCAGCAGAAATTGATGCCACCTTGTTTAAGTCATAAACAAGGTTTGATTCAATTGAGCCTTATTTTTAATTTCACAGTTGTTGATTTATTGCTTGAAGGGGCACTAAACTTGTGTTTTACTTTCTTCCATGGTTCTTTACATGATTTAGTGTGAATTGAGTTGGTTTGGTTATGTGAAGTTTGTATTTTTTTTTTTTTTAGTTGGGAGGATATCTATCTATCTATTATATATGGATGCAACAAATATTATCTATCAATGAATTTATTGCAGAAGACAAATTTTGACAAAATTTATCTCTCACTGGCCCTTGTTTGTTTTTAGTTAAACAAATAACTACTGTTTGTATTTTTCTTTCTATTTATTTTACTTACTACTACATATATATATATATATATATATATATTTTGTTGCATCTTAGATAGTTTTTTTTTTTTTTTTCCTTTGTTAATTATTTGTTTTTAAGCTGATTAGTTTGGTAATTATTGGCTCTGAGGAGTAGCATAGAATATATTGATGTATTTACATTTATGGAGACTTAGAAAAAAGTATTTATATTTACAAAGGTTAAAAACAAAAGTATTTACATTTACTAACCCTTATAAAATATATTGATATATTTACATTTATAGAGGCTTAAAAAAAAGTATTTTCATTTAAAAATTTTTTACATTTAATGAGATATCTATCTTTTACATTTATATTTAAATAAAAAGAGAGGTTGGGGGTGGTCTATTGCCACTCCGCCACCAACTGTTGAATACAGAAGACGTTAAAAAATTTTCCGTTCATGGAGTTCCTTCACGTCTTTTATGTTGAATTTTTTTTCTTTAATCTTTTAAACATTAAGTAATTTAATTATCTCTAAAACAAATAATTTAAATATTAAGTTAAAAAAAGAACAATAGATATACATACTTTTAATTTATCACGTTTTTTTTTTTTTTATATATATATATATGATAAATTTATTTTTTAAATAATTAGAGCAAAACATGTCTGGTAGTAATATAAATACATGAAAATTTTTATAAATTTTAAATATTTTTATTACATTAAATATAATTTATATTTAGTTTCTAAAATTAATAAAAATGATATAGATTTTATTTATTTTGTATATAATTTTTTAATATTTATTGACATCTTGTGTTTTCATATTTTTATAATTCATACTTATTAATTATTTTTATTAAAAAAAATATAACTTAATTGTTTAACTTTTTTAAAAAAAAAAGTTAATTTTATGTTTTAAGACAAGTTAAAAAAAAAATAATAAAATAATAAGTTTATCCTTAAATTGAATTAAGGGAAAAAGATATTAATTTTTTTTTTACATATTGAATACGGGAATACGAAGTTAAATCTCTCCTGATAAGATTACATAATGCAAAGATTAGGTTTTCTTGATTCTTTAGCAGATTTCTTGCTGATTTCTAAACCTATATAAACTCATGAAAAGTGTATCAAAAAATTATTATACCTACACATAACTCCTTATTACAGACTCATTCATATTCAATTTTCCCTGGTATGCTCCTTTTTTTACCCTCTCTACGACATCGGATTGATTTCTTTTCTTAGTTTTTGTTGATGTTTGCCTTGAATTCCGTGTTAGATTCGAATTATTTGTTTTTCTTTGATCGATTTTATGTTAATTTTATATAAGTTTCCTATTTTTAGAATTGGCTTTGGTTGTGTTTACGTGGTGTGCATTTCTCCCAATTCAAGATTGTTTTGTTCTCAGGTTGTCTGGGTGACTGATTCGTAGGTTTTTTTTTTTATTGGATTTATCCATTTGATTAACTTGATTTTGGGTTTTCTCAGTGGACTGGTATTTTTGTTGAACTTATTTCAGATTTCATGGTGAAAGTTGGAAATTTCTGCTTGTAGAGAGTAATACTGTATTTCTAGTTTAGGTTTTTTCCCCTTTTGATTTTTATATTTTAAATTATCCAAAGTCTTTGACTATTTTGATGTGGGGGGAGTGATTGAGGGGTTAAAAAAATCTAAGAAAATGTTATACACTACTTTGTGACAGTCTTATTATTGTTTATTATCCCACATAGGAGGCAAATGAACCTTGTTTGTTGGTTATAGTTCTTGTTCTTCTTCTTGAGGATTCTGCATTTCTTCTCTCAAGTTTTACCTGTTGCTTCCCATATGGGCACTAGTTTCAATCCAATTTCTCATAGTAAATGTCATGAATTGCCTGCCTAGAGTGACAATTTTGTCTTTGCATCCTTTTGTAATGCTCAAGAACCCTTCCTTCCATATGATACAGTAGCTACAATTTTGTTCCTATTTTCTCTCAGCTGATTGATTGTTTTCATGCTTCTTTGTTCTTGGATTTAGATACTACATTGGATGGAAAACAGTTTGTTCTTTGTTATAGAAGTATTTTAATATTATTTCATTATTTCTATGAGAAGAGTGGAAGAGATGTCTAAGAAAGGTGGCATCACTCCAGAATTGTGGTCCTCGATCACGATCACTACACAGGTTAGAAATTCTAATTCTTGTGAGAAATTTTACTCTAATTAATATTTTTGAAATTTGTTGTTTTTTTGGTAACCATTTGTAGAAAATTAATTTGTATTTGCACCATGTGAGGTTTGAGTTTGTATATTGTCTCTAATTCATTTTGGTCACTTTTGTGTTGAAGTTGATTTAAGTGGTGATAGGAGACAAAATTAGACAACTATTTATTTTATTTTCAATAAAACTTCCAAGAAAGAAATACTGATTTCTCTGTTGTTTGGCAGATAGATGTATTGCTTAGGAGACTATTTCATCTTACACATCTTGGGCAGATAAGAAGGAAGCTGGAAAAGAGATTTGTTATCTTACAAAACATTCAGAATATGCTCGAGCTCATTTTGGAGAGACTCCTAATAGTTTTGATCCTTTGTTTGACATACTATGGTATAAGGATATGGACGAACATCCTGATCTACGAGAGCATTTGGTCACAACATTCTATAATATATCATTAGATGGTAGATACAAAAAAAAGTTATTTTTAGATATGGATTTAACGAGAACAAAAATTGGTTTTCATCTAGGTCGAAATTTGGTTCATGGAACTATTGAATCAAGGAGGATTGCTGCAGCAACTATTTCATCAATATATGCTGCTGCTGCTGATGACATGATCATGATTCAAGTATTTCTGAGATGAAGTATTTTGAGGGAAGTAAATTTTTGAATGGTTTAATCTCTCTTTTAGAATATGGAGACGATTTGGCAGCTAAGGATGCTATCACAGCAATCATAAAGTTGTGCATCTTTCCCTATAATAGGTTGTGTGTAGTTAACCGTGGTATTATCAGGTTGATTTTGGAGAAGCTATCACGTGGTATACTTGTGGATGAGCTTCTGGATCTTCTTGATTCGCTAAGTCCTGAATGGCGAACGGTTGCCATTGAGGAACTGGTGAATAAGTCGAAGAAAGCAGTGCCTCTTCTGTTTGGTATGCTGAAGAACAACAACAACAATCAGTGAAGTGAAAAAACAGCAGTGTCTTTCAGTACTTGTTAAAATGTGTAAATATGATGATCAAGGGGCAACGTTAATGGAGTTGAAGAAGGAGATTGAGAAGCTGCTTGACCTGAAGAACAACAACAACAACAACGAAGACATTAGTGAAGTGATAAAAAAAGATCAGTGTCTTTCAATCCTTCTTGAAATGTGTAAAAATGGTGAAGGGACAACGTTGAAGGAGATTGTGGTTCTTGACCTCAAGAACAACGAAGACATTACAGCTAAGGCGACTTAGGCAGTCAAGCTTAGTGTTTTTTGGTGGTGGAAGAAGTTCCGATTTCAAACTTTTATATATATTATTTTATTTTATTTTTTTAAAAATATTAATTTAATTTAGTTTTAAATTAAATATTTTATTTACAATTTTTTATTTTTTGAAAAATTTAATCATTATCTATATTATCTAATGATATTATTATATTATATATTAAAATTATGGGTATTTAAAGAATACTCATTTTTTAAGATAAAATAATTAAAATGATTTTTTTCTCTTTATTGGTTTTTTTTTTTTTTTTTTTAAAACTCTCATTTGAAGTACATTACAAATAAATATAAGACTTCAATTTTGAGGAAGTGTTATTTCTTTTGAATAAAGAAATATTATTATCTTCACTTTTAAATAAATTTTATTTTAAAAAAAAATTATAAAATATTACTATTTTGTTTATTATTTTGTTATTGATTGGTTTATCTATTCGAAATATTTCTAATACAAAATGAAAAGGATTTAGATAAATAAAAATTAGATAATTAGTGTAAATAATAAAAATATTTATAATTTTAAAAATTAAAATATTAATACAAAATTTTAAAATTTATAAAAAAAAAAAAAAAAAAAAATCAAATTAGTAAAAAGATATATAATTTTTAAAAAGTTTTAAAACTACAAAGTACCTGCGAATTGGATTAAATAACTAAAATAATTTATTTACTCATAGGAAGTTGACATGAAAATAATATTACAAAACAATATATATTAAATAATATTTTTTTAAAAAAAGTTTTATTTAGATTAAAGAAAACGGAAAAATTGTCAATAATTACACATAGTTTGGGGAATTCTTGATAATCTATTTAGACAAACTTGACAAACTACATGAATTTAAGTCTGGATAATCACCCTCAACTATTCTTTTGTTGAGAAATTGTGTACAAAATAAATTCAATTTCTTTAATAGGGAACTGGCTGTATCACCTATGGTAGAGAAAAAGAAGGCAGTCAATGAAGTTCTTAATCTAACAAAAAATTCAACAGATATTTTTTGAGAGATTTTTAATGATAATCTTATTCTTTTCATTTCATTTTGTTTCAATTTGATATTTGATACTTTTATAAACATATTTATATTAAATTTATTATTAAAAATAATAATAAAATTTACATTTCAAAGTATAAAAATACCCAATTCAAATATCAATATAATTAACTACTTAAATATAAAATTAATTTTATAATCAATTAATATATTTATTCCAAACTTATATAGCTTTGGCATGTAAAATTTTTAAAACTTTGAATATATATAAAATATTTTAATATATATATTCATTATTTGTACAAATAATATTTTTTAAAATATTATATTATTTGTACAAAATATATATAAAAAAAAAGTTAAACAAATAAACATCAATAAAAAAATTCAATAAATTTATAAATATATATATATGTAATATGTCAAGTACTGGATATATATTTCTAAATATATATTATAAGTATATATATTTCTAAAAAGTTTTCAAGTGAAAAACAATGGTCAGAGGAATTGGGTAGAAAGGTTAGTAGCATAAGAAGGAATTGTGTGAGGGTACTCCTATAATCCCACCCCACCCTATCTCAAGTCCCAATAGTTATTTATCATATATATATATATATATATATATATATATATATATACTATTGGTACACTTCGCTTTTATCAAAAATAAATAAGTTAAAAAATATACTTATTTTTAAATAGAGAATATAAAAATTTTATTATTAAAATTTCATATCTTTACTTATTTTTGTTATAATTTTGTCATATAAAATATTTATTATATATTTTATTGAGTTCAAATTTTATGAATATATACATAATACATATTTTTACTAACTATTAAATTAATATTATAAAATTATTGAATCATATCATAGTTCAATAGATATAAACCTAAATAAAAATAGAAAAAAAAAATTAAAATTGAAAAGAATAAATATTAAAAACATTACTTGTAGTTATTGAAGCGGCTATAAAATGCACATATCTAAAATCAACAAATATAATGTTTATAATTAATTATAATATAAACCATTTATTCAAATAATTTTATAACTTTTTCAACCATCTAAAGAAGTTTTGAATATTATTTTTTTTAGAAAAAAAAGGAAAAAAATAAGTTTAGATTTACGAGAAATTAATGTCTAAAAAATTAAAAAAATTCAAATCATAGATAATTTTTTTTATTAATGATAATTTTTTTAAAATTTATAGAGATAAATAATAAATTAATTAAAGTTTAAAATATTAATATTAAAAAATAAAGGGTTGAAAATATTAAATAAAAAGAAAAAAATTAAGGGTTAAACATAATTACCATAAAAAATTTAAAATTGAAATAAAAATAGTTTAAAATAATATTAAAAATTCAAAATTAAGATAAAAATAGAAGTGAAAAGTCATTAAATAAATAAATAAAATAAAAAATTAAGAAAAAAAGTAATTAAACATTAATTGAGAATTAAAAGACAAAAAACTCCTAAAAGTTCAATTTAAATACAATAATACTAATAAAATAAAATAAAAAATGTTATGAAGCATTAATTGGAAGTAAAAGATTTTAAAAAAAACCAAAATATAATAGATATATATAATTTCCTTAATATCAATAAAATATATATATATATATATAATATTAAAGAATTTAATATTTAATTAATATTGACTATATTATACAAAAGTTAATAATTTAAGAAATTAAAAAAAAAATTAATGTATGGAGACTGTAAAATTAAATAACTAGAATGGTTAATTTATCACACTTAAATATTTTTTTTAAATATTTTAATATTAAATAAATTAAATATCTCTCAAAAAAAATTAAAATAAGCATCATTTGAATTGTTAAATATTTTTATTATACATGGCATTTGAAAAAAAAGTCTATCCAAAATGGCTACAAGATAGCCAGATAACTTATTATCTACTTCTATTTAATATTTGACATTTTATAGAATTCCATTAAATTTATACTAAAAAATAATAAAATTTACATTTAAAAGTATATAAAAATACTCAATTCAAATATCAATAAAATTAACTACTTAAATATAAAATTAATTTTATGATCAATTAATATATTTATTCTAAACTTATATAGATTATAGATGGCATGTAAAATTTTTAAAAAGAAAAAGTTCATTTGCTAAAAAGAGTCTAAAGTTTTCATTCAATGCTAATTGTGATCCCTACATTTTTATTTAAAAGATGATATCTTACAATTTTTGGGCTTAAAAAAAGTATTTTTATATACGGGGCTTAAAAATAAATAATAATTATATTTATTAGCCAAATTATAATTACTTTTATTTGATATATGCAATACTCCTCTCTCACACACATTTAGAAAGTTTTGTTGCTACCAGGATTACCCGCCGATGACACAATCTGCCCTATACATCTGAATAAGTCAATCAGGCTTTTCATTCCAGAATATTTTATTTCCCAGAACCTATAGTAGGAAGTTCAGTAGCTGGAGTATCATCGCATTTGGAGTGTCCAATTACGAAAGAAATTATGAGCGCTCCTGTGTTGGCATTAACGACACAGGTAACTTTTAAATTAAAAGTGATTTTTAGGATAGATCCGATTCCGTTACGTTTTTTACATGAAAATTTTTTTAACTAGTTCATGTTATAATACCCATGGAAGTTCTAGAAATCGTTAGTTTTGGCATGTTAAGTAAATTTACATTTAAAAGTATAAAAATATATAAAAATACTCAATTCAAATATCAATATAATTAACTACTTAAATATAAAATTAATTTTATGATCATTAATATATTTATTCTAAACTTATATAGATTATAGATGGCATGTAAAATTTTTAAAATTTTGAATAATGTATAAAATATTTTAATATATATTCATTATTTGTACAAATAATATTTTTTAAAATATTATATTATTTTTACAAAATTTATAAAAGAAATAAATAAGTTAAACAAATAAACATCAATAAAAAAATTCAATAAATTTCTAAATATATATAATATGCTAGGTATGGAATATATATATATATATATTCTAATTATACATATAATATACTTACTTTAAAAAACGTTTTGGTCACCCAGTAGCTTGGGGAGTTGGTAGCAGACTCTTAATGCTTCCTCTATGGCGGATGATCGAGATTTTGAATCTCTCGTGGTGGTTAGCGTCATGTTAAAAGCTCTGGGCTAGACTATAATTCTCGAGTAAGAGTTGAATTCTGCGAGGACTCCGCAAACCGAGTCCGGATTAGTCTCACCGAAAGGGTGGAAACACTGGGTGCCCCAAGTGGGTACCAAAAAAATAAATAAAAAACGTTTTGGTCCAAATGTAGGCTATACACATGGATTTATTTGGTCCTTACAAGTTGTACCAAAAATATTTACAATTTCAAAAATTAAAACATTAATACAAAATTTAAAGATTTATAAAAGAAAAAAAAAAAGTAGAAAGATAAATAATTTTAAAAAAATTGGAAAACTACAAAGTACCTAAGAATTGAATTAAATAACTAAAATAATTTATTTATACAAAGAAAGTTGACATAAAAAATAATATTATAAACAATATATATATATATATATTAAAAATTTGAAGCATTTTTACCACTATAGTTATTCTTTGACACAAAGTGTATATATTAAGTCCGACTCCTAATGTGTGAATTCTCTAGTTTTTTCTACGATTTAAGTAAAAAAAAAAAAATTGTATTTAGATGAGAGAAAAGGGAGAAAATGGGTAAAAAAAAAGAGTATCCTTCGGCGCAAGAAATGTTCTTTGAATGTCTGAAAAAAATCGTGCTAATGAAATGAATGAATGAATGAATGACAAAGCCGCCCACACTTCTTTCGCTAACAATTGATACGGCTCTTCTTAATCTCTCCAACATCACCGATCTCTCTTTTTTGCCTGAACACATTCTTATTGAACTTTTCCTGGTATACTCTTTTTTCTTTTTTACACTCTACAGCATCGGATTGATCTGTATATGTCCATCTATTTGTGTTGTTTTTGTTGATGTTTACGTTTCCGTGTTTAGATTCGAATTTTGTTTAATTTGATCGATTTTATGTTAATTTATATAAGTTTCGATTTTTAGAATTGGGATCTGAAATTCTTGATTGTTAGGCTTTGGTTGTGTTTACGTGGTGTGCATTTCTCCCAATCCAAAATTTTATTCAAGATTGTTTTATTCTCAGGCTTCATTCGGAGTTTTGACTTTTACAGAAATAAAAGAAATGATAAAACTCAGACCTAAGTTTAGTTTTACGAGATAGGTGATGGAATTTGCAATTTGATTATATGATTTGGGTCTATGAAAATGGGTTTGCACAGTTAATAGAATACTGGAATGGTATTTTTGTTGAACTCATTTCAGATTTAAGAGTGAAAGTTGGAAATTTCTGCTTATAGAAGTAATACTGTATTTCTAGATTCAGTTTTTTCCCTTTTGATTTTTATTTTAAATTATCCAAAGTCTTGACTATTTTGTTGGGGGAGTAATTGAGGGGTTAAAAAATCTAAGAAAATTTTATACACTACTTTGAGACAGACTTATTATTGTTTATCCCATATTACCTCTTTTGGATGGGGATTTATGTTTGTCCTGATGTCATATTGACAAGATATGCTTCATATTTTTCAATCCTTTTATATCAATGAAGAAAAGACTGGGAATTTTGAAACTGCCCTCGTTCCCGATTGACAGCATTTCGGGTGTGGTTTTGTATAGCCTTAAGTAAACTGCTTGAATTATTTGATACTTCCAAGTGTGCTTTATTTATACGTAGTTTATGTAGTTCATATGTCCATATATGTTTTTTGTTCTATTGAATTTCAGAGAACTTTAAGAGCTGGGAAGTTAACTGAGAAGATCCTGAAACTGTTTGTGGCTACTGGAAAAGAGGAAATCCTTTCACTAATTGAATCACTTAATATCCAGCTTGTTCTGACTCCTGTCCTTCCAACCAGTAAGAAATTTTTGAAACTATCTATTTGAATTTGACCAAAGCTGAATTTGATATTTCAAATTCTTTACAGGGTGCTCTGAGAAATTTTGACGCTATTTGGTATTGTCTTTGAGTATATACTGATACTTGAGATTCAACAATCACCTGAAATCCGTAGGAAAAAGTTCATTTTTCACATATTTATTCTTTGCTCAGTTCAACCTCAATAAAATGGCTCAAGTTAGCATTAAAGATGATGAAGTCGATATTGTGATTGGAGCTCTGCGTTCTGACCTAACATCATTTATGGGGGAGTGGAGACCAGTGTTTTCTAGATTCCACCTGATAATCGTCAAGGACCCTGACATCAAAGAGGACATTAAAATTCCATCAGGATTTAATGTTGATGTCTATGCAAAGTCTGATATTGATAAAATTGTGGGTTCCTCCTCGCCTGTTGTTTTCTCTGGATATTCATGCCGGTATTTTGGCTATCTTATGTCCAAGAAGAAATACATAATTTCAATTGATGATGATTGCATCCCAACTAAGAATGATAGGGGTGAATTACTGGATCCAGTACAGCAGCATGTCACTAACCTTAGTAACCCTGCAACACCATATTTCTTCAATACTCTTTACGATCCTTTCAGTAAGGGAGCAGATTTTGTGCGTGGATATCCATTTAGCTTGCGAAGTGGGGTGCCATCTGCTCTCTCATGTGGACTGTGGCTCAACTTAGCTGACTATGATGCACCTACACAGGCCCTCAAACCTACTGAGAGAAACAACCGATATGTGGATGCTGTTCTCACTGTACCAACTGGGGCTATGTTACCTATAAGCGGGATCAACATTGGTTTTAATAGTTGGTTATTGGGACCTGCTTTGCTGCCGGCATTTAGATTGGCTAAGGAAGGAAAGTTCAGATGGGAAACAGTGGAAGATATATGGAGCGGGATGTGTGTCAAGGTAATATGCGATCACCTTGGATATGGTGTGAAAAGTGGCCTTCCTTATGTATGGAGACAGGAAAGAGGGAATGCAATTGAAAGTTTGAGAAAAGAGTGGGAGGGAGTGAAACTGATGGAAGAAGTCGTGCCTTTCTTTCAATCAGTCAGGTTGTCTGAACATACAGTAACAGCGGAGGAATGTGTGATCGAGATGGCAGCAATGGTTAAGGAGCAACTAGGACCATCAGACCCGGTGTTTGTTCGTGCTGCTGAGGCTATGCTGGAGTGGATCAAGCTGTGGAAGCATGTAAGAGCTTGAAAGGTGGTAATTGTTTCATTTTATCTCCCCAGACAATACCATTCTTTTGCTCAACTAGTTTCTTCTCCAGGATTCTTCTAGTAAATTGTTTCTCTGGCCTTTTTTGCTCCATTTTTACCATCTCTCTGCACCTGACAAAACTTTTCATTATAACAGCTGCTGCTGCTGCTGCAAATAACAGATCTTACTTATATATTTATATGTAAAAACTCTTGATACTCTTTTGTTATTTTTATATTTATTTGCTCATATATTTTAGATGCCCAAGTCCTTTTATGTAAGAAAGTGAAATAAATTTTAATGTGTTAAACCTTTTGTTTTGGTATCAATGTTCTTTTATTCAGAAAGACATTTTCAGCGGGTTTTTTTAGGGGAAATATTCTGATTATTTGTTTGATTACATGTTATGAATTCATATATATATATATATATATTGAATGTATTCATATATATGTATGTATGTATGCATTTTGACTGTTAGATTTGCCTTGCAATTTTGGAAAATTGGTAAAAATAGTCCCAAATTATGGTCTTTTGTTATTTTTTGTTGGCTTTACACGTGATGAAGGACCACAGGTGAAGTAGACAGAGTTGGATGGACACATGGCCATGCAATCCAAGAGAAGGTTTTTGCTAATCTCAAGATTTGGGAATGTTTTTAATGTTTTTGAATACTAAAAACATTAATGTACACTATGAATCGTCCTAGTTACCAATAGTTGTATATATATATATATATATATATATATATATCTATATATATATTTTTGTGTAGTTACCATTTCAAATTACTCACACCAATGTAAATGAACTAGTAATGACTCTATTAAACTCTACTAACGTAAGTGAGGTAGGAAATTTGAATCCCTACCATTTGTCTAAAATTTAGATTAAAGTTTCTTTTTACAAGAAATCAACTCGATTAGAACGTGAATTAATTTAAATGTAAATTTGACTTTAAAAAGTATCTCATAGTTTAAAAACTCAAACACGCATATATAGATATATATATTATTCTATAAGTAAAGAATAAAAAGAGTATATTTTGATAATAGATGTTTAAGGGATTTTGCTTGTCCATATTAATATTGACGAATACCTTAAGCTTCCATAAACTTCCATATATATATATATATATATAGCTTTCACAAGTTCTTGTTTTGTTAATTATAGAAGAACAAAACCCTTTTCATCATTTTCATTTAAGTGAACTGAAAACAAATTTTTTTAAAAAGAAAATGGAACGGAAAAGACAGATTTGGGATCGTGGGATCCAAGGTGTCGTTCGGATCGGAGATTCCTGTCCGTCCTGTCTTGTTGTTCTGCGGTTATTGGTGCCGCCACATTTTTAACTGACACTCTAACGCGTTACTCTTTCTCTCCCAACCAACGCTGTTTTCTTTTTTTCCATTTTATCGTCAAAAATAAGCTCAGGTGTGTGGGGTGGGTGGTGCTTAAGCTTCCACAATGTCTGCTACTGTTCCTCTCAGTCACGTTTCGTCCAGCTTTTTACCTGGAAAATTTCATCTTAACAAGAAATTCAAACCCACATTATTTGTAGATCCTACATCATCATTTTTTAAGCAACAAGGTCATACGAATTGCTTTTTTTTTTCTTTTTTTTTTTTTTTTTTTTTTTTTTAAGGGGGATGGGGTTAAATCTTCAAATTCTTGTAGTGTGTGTGTGGCTGGAATTATATGCTGTTGTATACTTTTTTCTTGAATGATTTGTTAAATGTAAACAGGGAATTGTAGGAGCTGTTCTTTGATTAGGTGTTGCCAGAATTCAAATGGAAATGGAACAGAACCCATTAGTAGTGGAGGTAGGTCTTTGGGTGAAAGTTCAAAGAGAATGGAGAAGATTCTTGAAGAGAAACGACGTGCTGAATTGTCTGCTCGCATCGCTTCTGGGGAATTTACTGTACAGAAATCTGGGTATGTATGTATTTTTATAATATATATATATGTTATGACAGAAAAGTTGAAATCTTGGCTGTCAATTTCCCAAATTTGAACTACAGAGGAGATAAAATGAACAAGAAAAGCTATTGTTTGAATTGGTTTTTCACCTAATTTTCTAGTATCCCAAAAATGTTAGAAATGTTGGTACTCTATTCTTGCTATTGTGCATTTTTCCAACTACATGTTGTTCTGTTCAGCTTATTATATGCTTTTTTCAATAGATTTCCATCAGTGCTCAAGAATTCTTTATTGAAACTCGGGGTTCCAGAGGAGTTTCTTGAGTTCTTGTTTGAGAAAATTGGTGCTGGTGAAGATTATCCTAGGATTCCTGAAGCAAAAGGATCACTAAAGGCCATCAGAAGTGAGGCCTTTTTTATTCCTCTCTATGAGCTTTTTCTTACTTATGGGGGAATTTTTCGGTTGTCATTTGGTCCCAAGGTTAGTAGACAGCTTCTTTTCTGTTTCTTTTTCACTGCCCCATAGACATGTGAATTCTTCTATATGCTAGTTTAGGTCTTACTTATACATCCATTTGTCGATTGCAGTCATTTTTAATTGTATCAGATCCATCCATTGCCAAACATATTTTGAAAGACAACTCAAAGGCTTACTCGAAGGTGGGATATTAAGTTCCTATCATATATACCTTCCCTGCTTTATAGATGCTTCTTGGATAATTGAATTGAAGTTAACATCTTGATTAATCAGGGTATCCTTGCTGAGATCTTGGATTTTGTAATGGGGAAGGGGCTTATTCCTGCTGATGGTGAGATATGGCGTGTCAGGCGACGTGCTATTGTCCCAGCATTGCATTTGAAGGTATTAAATTAATGGTGGCTTTATTGTCTCTGCTTAGAGTTAAAACACTCTTAAGGTGACTTTCTTTAAATTATATAATTGCTTTAGTTAATTTGTCTTTTACTATTCTACTCCAAAATCTTGAGATCTTTTCACTCTGCTGTTGCTGATGTGTCTCTTTCCGGGCATAGTGCAGTATGTAGCAGCAATGATTGGCTTATTTGGGCAGGCAACGGATAGGTTGTGCCAAAAGCTTGATGAGGCTGCTTCTAATGGCGAAGATGTAGAGATGGAGTCTCTTTTCTCCCGGTTGACGCTGGATATCATTGGGAAAGCTGTTTTTAATTATGATTTTGATTCTTTAAACATCGATACTGGGATAGTAGAGGTATTTGAATCACCTTTTCTATTAGTCTAATGTAGGGATTATTAATGAGTGGGCATGATTCCCGCTGTTGCACTACTTGTCCTTTCATGATTTTACTCTCGTCTTATTGTTGCTAATAACTGGTTGTGGCTATTTTAGGCTGTATATACTGTACTCCGGGAATCTGAAGATCGAAGCATTGCTCCAATTCCCTATTGGGAGATTCCTTTCTGGAAAGATTTTTCTCCAAAACAAAAGAAGGTCCAAGCTGCTCTCAAGTTAGTAAACGACACTTTGAACAATCTGATTGCCATATGTAAGGTAATGTATTTATACTCATTGATGCAAACACATTTCCCGGGGGAGAACATCATGTACAAAATGCCATAGATATATTCCTTGAGTTCTCAAACAAAGTTTAGACACACTGGGGATTTGGTTCATACATGTCTAATTTATATGATATTGTTCTCCCAATGCATTTGCAGAGAATGGTAGAGGAAGAAGAGCTACAGTTCCATGAGGAGTACATGAATGAACAGGATCCCAGTATCCTTCACTTTCTGTTAGCATCCGGAGATGATGTATGCCTTTCAAAAGTATCTCATGGATGGATATATGTGTTGTTCCAAATAATTCCTTTTGGAAAGATTTTTATTCATTGATTTGTAGGTCTCGAGCAAGCAACTTCGTGATGACTTAATGACAATGCTTATTGCTGGGCATGAAACTTCAGCAGCAGTACTGACATGGACCTTTTATCTTCTTTCCAAGGTAGATTGAGATTTTTAATAGCTTTTCAGAGTAAAATGCAGGTGGGAACTGTATGTATTCTTGAAGAAATTTTTGGCATTTTCTTGATAATTTCAGGAACCTAGTGTGATGTCCAAGCTTCAAGATGAGGTGGGTTTGAAGTACTTATACTGTATCAAATTATAAACCTCAGCTGGTGAGTGCAAAAGATCTATTAAATCGTGTTGGTTTCTCTTATATTTCTGTATCAAGGTTGATGCAATTCTCGGTGATCGATTTCCAACAATTGAAGATGTGAAGAAACTGAAATACACTACAAGAGTGATAAATGAAGTGAGAATTAACTTCTTACCATAAAGATTAAAAAAAAAAAGGGAAAAAAATCTAGTTATAAATAACTTCAGTAGCTTTTATACCATGAATCTGTTAATATGTTCCTGTTTTTTTACACTTTTCAGTCTTTGAGACTGTATCCACAACCACCTGTTCTAATTCGCCGATCTCTTGAAAAAGACATGCTTGGAAAGTACCCAATCAAAAGGTGAACCTGAAATCCATTTTGTGAAGTTTTGTTGGTTTTATTGCCTCTGAATCCTGTCCTGTCATATATATATAAATATGTATATATTGAAGTGACTATATTTGTTTATGTGCAGGGGTGAAGATATTTTCATTTCTGTTTGGAACCTGCATCGTTCCCCTGAACACTGGAATGATGCAGATAAGTTTATTCCAGAAAGATGGCCTCTGGATGGACCAAATCCAAATGAAACCAACCAGGAATTCAGGTCTGATTTTTTTTTTATTTAATTATTCTTCCTTTTTGTATCTCATGCTTCATTCAGGGGTCAATTTTGATTTGAATGGAAGAATGGAATCATTTTTACTGTTTCAGTTACTTACCATTTGGTGGAGGACCAAGAAAATGTGTTGGAGACATGTTTGCTACATTTGAGGTAGTAATTTCTTGAAGCTTTTAGATTTAAAAATATAATGTATGTATTGCAGATGGATCAATCCCTTTTTCTTTTTATCCTATGAAGTTATTCATCAAAATGAACTCCATTGTTTTTCTTACTTCCAGAATGTAGTTGCAGTTGCAATGCTTGTTCGGCGCTTTAATTTTCAAATGGCCATTGGAGCACCCCCTGTAAGTTAAAAATCTGCACTTTAATCTCTTTTTCTGGGGAGAAAATTACCAAAAACAAGAACAAGAAAAAGAATTTTGTAAGAATCAAAGTTTCCTGCCTGCAGGTTGAAATGACTACTGGTGCAACAATTCACACAACATCAGGACTGAATATGACAGTCACAAGAAGGATTAAACTCCCTATAGTTCCAACACTTGAGCCAACCATGAGAACTGATTCTGAGTCTTCCTCAATCACCATTACTGAAACTCCTCAGGAAGACAGAGTTTCCTCTGCTCAATCTTCTTGATTCATTGAGGTTTGAATCCACCATGCAATATATATATATATATATATATCATTGTCTCTATAAAGTCTTTGCAGCATCAAAAATATCCACAGCTAGGAAGGCAGTGAAAGATTCTTGCAGCCTTAAAAAAAGGTTTATACAGTAATTCTGTAATTATAATTGTAATCAGATACAATTAGGATATATATATATGCAGATCATCTTTCACATTTATTCTTCGAGTTACAGCTTTTCCTATACTTCTCATCCTTTTCAATCCCCCCAGCTATTGTGGTTGAACAATGGAAGTGGGCTGTTCATGGTAAGTCTTCATTCATGGTGATGGCCAAAGCAGCTTCTTAAGGAGAAATGGGAATGATGCTTTTCTTTAGACTCTGATAACAGAGTCTGCTTTTGTTGAGGAAAATGTTTGTGAAAAGCTTGCACAGCTCCGGCCACTCCATCTTCATTTTCCATCGCCTTTGCTAGCTCCACAGCGCGTTCTTTCACCTAGAACACGAGAAAAAACAGGTGAGAGGTTTTAAGTCCAACTCACCTCGATGACCTTAATTGATGAAGATATCGGGAAAATGATACTAAACTTTCAATTTTTTGCCTTACCTTGGGATCCAACATGAAATTTATGGCTGCAACTAACTTTTCAAGTGAGAACTCCTCCACTGGGATAGGTTCAGGACCTACTCCCCTGGCATGCACACGATCTCCCCAAAATGGTTGGTCCCCAAAGAATGGCACCACAGTAGTAGGGCACTGGAAAGTTGTTGCAGAATAAGATATATATATATATATATATACATACAAAATAAAGAAAGACCAACCAAAAAGACTACAACAAGCAACTGAATAGATACCGCAGCTTTAAGACCAGCAGCTGTTGTCCCTGCACCTCCATGATGCACCTAGAAAAACGTAAAAATGTCAACTTTTAAAAACAACAAAATTAGTAGAAACTATGCATCCAAGATCATATCTATCACGACTCCATCATGTGACACGACTATGTACCTAACAGCACCAATAATTAAATGAGCAAAGATAGTAAACTTTACCACAGCAGCACATTGCAAAAACAGCCAATCATGAGGGCAATTGTCCAGTAAGTATACGAAGTCCTTTGGCTCTGCTACTGAAAATGGGAGAGTAAAAATATAAGAGGTGATTCTCAACATAAACTATATATAATACAACTAGGAGTGACAATCGTGTTTGGTTTGTGTACTCGTTTCGGGTTGAATTAAAATAATTACAACAAATCTGAAAATTTTGCAGTCATAAAAATGAGTCAAAGGGAGTTCATACAGTTTCCAAGACCACCCCAGCCTTTGTTAATGATGCCTCTTTGTCCTGTGCTTTCCAAAGCTTGAACTATTATCTCAGTCATCTTTTCAGGCTCCTGGACAGGCTGTAACAGACAAAGAAGAGAAAAGAATAAATATATATCACCAAATTTGATCGATACAACCAAAAAGACAGATGATTAACTGGTAAAATTTTCCATCAAAACATATTCATAAAAGCATTTAAGTCACTAAAAAAAGCAGTAGAAGATATTCAAATGAAACTCACAAGGCTCCCAAAGCCAATATAAATGGGCTTTTTACCATCTTCAAGCCACTTCACAAGTGAATCTGGTGGAGTGTAATTCGAAGCGAGGTCAAGGAAACAAAAGCCAACAACATCAATTTTGGGACCCCAGTCTGTCAAGGCATAAAAGAACCAAAATCATTAGTTGGGGGCATCACATATCATCAAATCAAGTATGAGTATGTAGAATCTGATAGTTATCTACTGTGTTGTCCGTGAGAGTCCGAGGGCGTGAGCGCCTAACGGGGTCAAGGGAGCAGAGACCCTTGCGGGGGTTTCCCGGGGTGTTGCATGAGATACAAAAAGGTTAAAAATATTTTGAACTCCTAAATATAGTAAGATAGGTTAGATTAGAGGCGCGACACCAAATTGCATCACTAGTAGTACGGCAAGAAGCAGAAAGGTACCTTTTGGTTTAGGAACAAGGTGTGGACTCCAAATATATCCATATGGCACATTCAAGTGAGAGTTAGAAGATCCACTTAAGTATGTCATAGGCCTTAGCTTAAGCTTTTTCTTTCTGAATTCATTTATCAAATCCCGTATTCCAAGAGAAATTAGAGAATCAACAACTTGATAAGACAACTGCAAGAAAGAGTACATACAAAATTTATAAGTCACCAATGATAAATTTCAACAATTAATTAAAAAGATGCTCACTCTGTATCCAACTGGCTGCTTCACACGAGATAGAGGATGTGGGAATTCAGCTGTTGGCCTGGAGAAATCAGATAACATAAGAAACTAGCAGGAATCAACACAACATAATTTGCAACTTTGAATTGAAAATTCAAATAAGAACACTCACGTCCACGGCATTGTGAAAAATATATGTATTGGTACTTTCAACGCCTCTGCTACATGTGTATGGCCTGAAAAAGTACATTGTCAGGTGAGTGAATATGTCAAAAGCACTATCAACTCATTGCTTCAATATATTAAATGCATCATTACAATTAGACCATATGCAGGGGGGTTGGCAAATACCATATGCAGGGGGATTGGCAATTATAGCATCCACTTTAAATGGAATATTAGTGACTGGATCCGGATCTACACATGCAGGAAGCAAAGAGAATACGATTTCTCGTAATTGACTTCGCTGAATAGAAATCTCAGATGGCCCAGATGGTAAGAAACCTTTATTCTTGACCATGTCTGCAAATAAGTACAAGATCAATTTATTATTAATTACACAGAATCACTAAGGCAAATTAATTCTGAACTGTAAACAGTACGAATATAAAGCAAAGAAACATCAGTTTGAAAGAAACAAGAAAGCTTGCCAATAATGGGTGCATGCATGCATGTCAAAAGTACAAATCACTTTGAAAGCATATCTTTAGGCAAGACAATTTTTTATTTAAACATTACAGCTCATGAAACTTTTTCCTAATGCCTCATGGTTATCTTTTAGTGAAATGGATAATGAATTGAATGGTGGATCTGATTTTTTCCCACAACAAAATAGCAGAAAAGGCACACCATGAACCCCCCTTAAGAAAGCATACACCCCAAGTAAGGATATTGAGAAACGAGAATTCCGACATCCAAATGTTCTTTTAGCTAGAATTCATACCACATCTAAGGAATTTACAACAAATCCTAACTTGGAGGATATCCTACACAGGATAAGATTCAGTTTAAATACTTACACTCAGCAAGGACTTTTGGATCACCACCAAGGGGGTAAAACTCCAAACCAGCAGTCAAGACAAACTCTTTAAAATTAGCATGGGTTGCTAGTCTGACTCGATGACCATATTCCTGCCAAAAGACAATCACAACATTGTAAGTCACTGTGTAGCACAATCATGAGTTCTAGAACAAGTTTTGAGGACCTGATGGTATGATCTTTTCTGGTGCAGCATAATAGATAATATAAAGCTACCATTGATCATGTTAAAACAAGGCATTGGTTCACAATTTATTACTATATATTCAGCTTCATTATTGTTATAAGTTCAAAGTTTCCTACACATGTTGCAGTTATACCAGGAAACAGCTCGAGGTAAGTGATAACATGACAACAGAGCATATCCATTAAAACAATCATCTTCACCAAAAATGATTACTTAAGGATGAAGTTAGTCAGAAACCAGAGAGGTAACATATGAAAGATACATTTTATGTGAGTATAAAGATTAGTGATGTTTTACCTGTAAACGTTTCCCAATAGCAACAAATGGCTGCACATCTCCCCGTGTCCCAACAATGAGCATCACAATCTGCAACGGAGGTATGTCTTCTATAGCACTAGCATCAGTCAAATCTTCATCCCCAGCCTCACCAATTACAGCTCCAGAGCCAAAATCGAAAGGTTGGGGTTTTATATCCTCTGGAACTTCAAACTGCACAGTCCCATCATTCTGAACAGTGGCCAGTCGCTTCAGCAACTTAAGCTGCAAAATGAAGATGCAACATGAATGCCAATGACCAACATCATAGGACAATCACTTAGAATAAAGAACCTAGCGATAGAATTACTCTATTATCTATGAGAATAACAACTAATTGGCAATTAAAAAAAAAAAAATCAAGTAATAATAGGGTTTGTTGATCAATCAATACGTGTATAGGAAGTCAGGGGAGAGAAAGAGAGTCAGAGAGGCTTGTAAAGTATGGTGATCCCACAAGATTGTGCTGTAATGATCATACCCATAAAATTAAAAAAAAAAATGGACAGAAAAATATCCTAGGTAAAAACATAATTTTACTATGAAGTGTTCAAGCAATGAATCTAATAAATATTCTAGGAAATTGCAAAAGTAATAAGACAATATCAAAATACCCAACATCCTTACCTTCTTTCTCAGAGGAATTTTTTCATCAAAAAGCTTCCTTGCCAGCATGGCAAGACCAGTGTTCTGCCTATGCTTCACAATTCCCAATTTGTCCACTTTTGAATCCTCCACAGGTGCAGGGTCAAGACCAGCCAAATTCCTATCACTAACACCTGAAATATATATATATATATATATATATATATATATATATATATATATATATATATATATATTCGCATAAGAGAATATTGAAAATGCTGATTAATTAATGGTCTAAGGTTTTCCAAGAATGAAAACTGAACACATGAAATGATAAGCAATACCAGTACACGTGAAATAGATATCCATATTGTATATAAATCCAAGAAAATCACAATAAAAAATACCATTCTTGAATTTGATCAAGATAAAGAAAATAGTTCCAATTTGTTTCACCATTATAAAGATGATTAATTGCTTGATTCACATTTCAAGGAATAGCAAATCAGAAAATTTTCTTCCCACAAACAGAAGAAGAACATCTTTCTTTGTACAATTCCATTTCATTAATTCCCATTTCCCCTGTTTCACATCGTATATGGTCTCCAAATTCTTTTAAATTGTTTTATATTTCTAAGCCACCATATCAACAAAACCAACTCTAAAAATCCAATCTTGGAAATACAGAATGTCTTAAAATGATCAAGAAAATGGAGAGAAGAAACCTGGAGAATTCAAGCTGCCATCGCCACTGCCCACTTTACTTTCTGATGAACTACTATTCCCACAACCACTTTCTTCCTCTATATCCTCCTCCTCTTCACAACACTGCACTGAAACATCATCACCTGAACCACAAGACCCATTCCGATAATGAGTCTCTAATGAATCCTTCATTGACTTGATGATGACTATTCACCCCCCAGAAAAAAAAAAAAAAACCAACCAAAGTTTATATATTTGGCTGGCATAAATGGAAAGATTGTTCAAAAAGCACAAGAACAGAGTAATGGGACACTTCAAAGCTTCCAAGCAAGGAATAGAAACTTTCTTATAAAAACCTCAAGTGGGACTAGAAAAAAAAAAAAAAAAGAAAGAAAAAAACAGTAATGGGGTAAGCATCTTTTCTTTTCTCATTTCAAGAAAACAATTTTTTTTTTCTTTTCTTGATAAAATATACCAACAAAAGAAATGAAAATCACAAGTAGATGGTGAAGAAGGTTAGAATTTAGATACACATACATATATATGTATATATATATATATATATAAAAAGATAAGGTGAGAATAGGATACCTTTTTTTTTTATTTTGGGGAGAGAGTTCTGATTTCTGAAAGCTTTGGGAGAGGGAAAAAAAAAAAGGAGAGAAAATAAAGAAACCGTTGGAAAACACGTCCGTTTGGTGAGAATTTCGAATTGGAAAGCCACGTGCTAACTATTTCTATAAAGCTGTTAAAAATACCAACGGCAATTTACCAAAAACAATTATAGTAATAATAATAAAAATAACGGAAAAACTTATTTTCCAAGTTTTGATTTTTATTTTATCTAATTTTAATTATTTTAAAATTTTATTAAAAAATTTATAGACACCGAAATTTTATTTATATATTTAAATATTTATTAAAGATATTGAAAAATTCATTTATAAATTAGAGACAAATATAAACATTCAAGTAAAGAAAATTAGAGGTGTAATTAATAGTCTTCAAGTTTAAAGGTCAAATCCAAAGGCCCCAAAGATCATAAAGATTGGCATTATATATTTTTGATTATTTATTTTATAATAATGATCAAAAATTTTTTATTATTCACAAGGAAACTTAAGGATATCAATAAATCAATTAGTATCTAAAAATACAAATTTTCCTTTAATCTCGTAACTTTAAATATCATATCGTTTTGCAAGAATTCAATTTTTTTTAACGTTTTAAATTTGTGTAATCTAATGGTTAAAGAAAATAATATTATTGAACTGTTTACATTCGAATTGTATAATAATTAATAATAATATATAACAAATAGATTAAATAATTTTTAGATATATTATATATATTGTGAAAAAATAATAATAAAATAAAAGGCGGGAATGGGGAGGTCATCTCAATCTTGTAAAGATTTCACCTGCCTAATACATCATCCACCCTCACGCGGGTCACACGTGCGAATTCAAGAAAAAGAAAAAGAAAAAAAAAAAAAAGAAGTGATGAAAATAAAACTGCCGCAGTAGAAATGTCTGTGGACTCACTACTTCTTTTTGTGGGGTCCACCTCGAATTCCTCTTTTTTTCCTTGAAGAGCTTGGTGGGATAATGACGTCCCTCACCTCTTCCCCAAGTATATATGTATGTATTATTGTATGTATGTATTATTGTACATATATATATATATACAGTAGTTAGTACACTATCAATTTTTTCAAAATTGAATGTATAAAATCCAATTATCAAAATCCAAGGAGGAAAAGGAAAGGTAATTTTTCTTTCTTTTTGGTTATTTGCTTTAAATGCTTCTTTTTTTTTTTTAATTTTTTTTCTTTCATTAATTTCTGTCTTTGTACACGGATTTGAAGTTATTGTAATTTACTGGACTTGCTTATTTGTGTTTTCTCTTTCCATCTGTCTTTCAAAACATGCCAAAAAGTGCTTCCGCACAAATATTCAAGTGTTAAAGAGTGTCTAGAGAGAGTGTACTGGACTGTCTATCCTGCTCTCTGGTGTGGTTAGCTGTTCTTGATTTCTTTTGTTTTTCTCTCCGTTACTCTGAGGGAGTTAGGTTGGGTTCTGCTTCATTTCTGGTTGGTTTATGGTAAATATTATTTTTTTCTTTAAAAAAGAAGTTTTTTTTTTTTTTTTTGGGTTTTCTTGATTCTTGAATTATCATTTGTTTTCTGGGTTCTTCATTCTGTTGTTGATTTCCTTTTTCTTTTTCCTCTTTTGCAGTGGGAGTTTTGTTGGGCTTCATATTCTGTGTAAGTCTTTTCTGCGGTTAGTTTCCTGCTTTTCTGTTTCAATTTTCTTAGTGGGAGTTTGCTTTGGCTGATTCTTTTGTGTTGTGAGTTCTTTCATTTGTTTTTTATTTTGATAATTAATATCTTGTTTTGGTGAACTTTTACTGTGCCCGAGTTCTGTTTCTTGTTTTCCATTATCAAAATCTTTACTTTCTTGCCTCTTTTGCTTCTGTGTAAATTTTTTTACCTCAAATGTGGTGGTCGGTATAAATTGCCCTTCAATTTTGACTGTTAAGTTGAGTTTAGCTTTACGGTCTTCTTTCTTTGGGTTGCAAAACAATATCTTTTCCCTGATTCTTTGATTGTTGTTTCATTCCATTGTTTTGATTGTTGCAAAACAATATATTCTTTTTTTTTTTTCTGTGTGTGTGTATATTTTCGTGTATTTATGAAGCTGGCTTCTGTTCTATGTTTGTTATTTGAGTGCTTTTGTTGTTTTCATACTCTTTTATTTTGACAACATGTTGGAAAATTTTCCTTTTCAATTCTGCATTGGTGACCTGCTACCATAGAGTAGGTAAATCTGTCTACTTTAGCAATTATGGAAAAGGGTCTATTGCAGTTAGTATCTTGAGGGAAAATTATAGTGTTTAATTCAACTGATTATGATGATCAAGAGGGTTCCTTGTTTCTTTTAGCTGTCAAAGTGAATCTCTTTCTGGTCTCATTAAATGTGGAAGCTTTTCTGTGTTATACTTGTAGTGATGCATCATGATTGGTGGTAAATTGCTTTTAACTTACAAGCGGAAGAGACTTCTCTCCGCTGACACTGTTCCTCAAGAAAATGGCTACCCTCTTTTATCAGCTGAGTGTGCAAGTTATAAGACCTCAAATATATCAGACAAGCTTGAGGAATTGGCTGAGGCAAATAATTCTGGAAACTCCAGAGAAGATTTTGAGGTGAAGAAACTAAACTATATATATATATATAATATATATATATGTGTTGGTTCATGTTTTATGTATTTATGTGTGTATTCGTAATTACTTTTATTTTACCTTTAATCTACTTTCCTATCTCCTGAAGCATGGCATGGAAGGGAAGAGAATTTGTTCCTCTGGTGCAATGCAGGAAGATCTCTTGGTTTTTTCCCAAGAATCAAGCAGAATGGAAGAGAATAACAATACCATGCAGGAAATAAGGCATGTGACGTCAGACTTGCATGTTGTTTCAGAGGGATCTCCGCATCGTGAAGGAAATTCCTATGGTACCCAAGAAGGCTCACATTCATGTATGAATCCTAGCTCTGCATGTGGTGATAAAACTACGGAGAACTGTTTAGCTCTTTCATCTGTGGGTGTAAATATTGTAAGTGAACCAGATCCAATCAGCTCGAAATCCTCAATGGGAGGAGATCAGAGCCATGAGTGTATCGACATTAATGTATTAGATAAAAGATCTGATGCACTTGTTGAAGGTGATATTATTGGCTCAAGAATTTATGCTCTGAAAAGGAAATCTACCTCAGTGATCACTTTCCACCGAAGATCAAAGCAGAAAAATGATGATAATGCACTGCAACAATTGGACACCTCATCTTTAGGGGTCAATCCCTCATTGCCATTTGAAGGGTGTAAATCAGCAGTTTCAGCAAATTCTTGTGAGAAAACTTCTCTGTTAAATTGCTCGGTGCAGTCTCCAGAGAATCAGAGCCCTTCGAAGAAGAAGGTTAGTCGCATGCATTCCTTAAACTCATCTCAAGATGCTGGTTATTTATTCCGAATTTGCCTTTATATACTTCATGATTTGGCATCTTTTGCAGATTGTCTGTGGAGATGTAAATGATTCACGGGCTTGCACTTGTTCAATACCTGAGATTGGGAGGTGAGCATCAATGGAGCATGTCTTGAAATCCTTGTGTTGGATATGAATGAATATCACTACTTAACATATCATTTTAGCAGGTTTGAGCAAGCGGAGAAAAGACTTGGAAGTACATTAAACAACAAACCATCTAATGTTGAAGAGATACTTCCTCAAGATTCTGGAACTAATCATACTTCTTTGCAGCCTGAGACTGGTCTAGACCTAAGAGAAACTCCTATAGGTACAGGAAACTCATTAGATGATCCTGAGAGTGACCCTTCTCATGTACCAGTGTTACCAACATGCCATGAGTCTGTGGGACAAAAATCTCAAAGTTCATCGGGTGGTGGTCTGACTGAGGAGAATATCAGTGGTCAAAGTACTCGAGCACTTTTGGACCTATCTGTTCCTTCACCTGGTAGGGATATATCATTGTATTTGAAAATTTTAAATTCAGTTTAAGTCTTGATGGTATCTTACGCCTTTTTGTAATGCCGTAATCAGATTCTCCTCCTGTCTCATTAGACTGCAATAGAGCACTGGAAATGGATGAGCAAGAGCAATGTAGTTTGTTGGAGACAAACAGTGCAAAACCTACTGCAGTTTTCAAGATTACCACGACAGACAACAGGCTGAAATTGATACAAATCAGTGAGAAACAGTCGTCTAACCTAGCACAAGAAGTAGAAAATGGTCCCTCAACTCAGGAGGCTGACGGTGCCACGTGTAACAATTCTGCGAAATCTTGTCCTGTTTTGGCGTTAAAAGATAGTTGCCTTCAGGTTGGTAGGGTGTTTCTTGTTTTTTCCTTTTTTCCATATGTACTCTTTTAACGTCTCCAATTCTCTCTTTCAGCTATTTCCGGAGGATCGATCTTATGACAAGTCAAGAGAAAAGGCATCTGCTTGTGCTGCTGATCATGGAGGGGCAGCACTTAGTTTACTGCCAAGCACAAGCCATGGCAGATCTATTGAAGCTAACTCCTCTTGTTTTCTTTCTTTGTCTCTGCCAATGGACTCTATGGTACATAATCTCGCCAGTAGTTCGACCATACCTCAGATGCCAAATCTCGGCTACTTTTCAAGACCATTGAGTCAAGAAGTAATGAATCAACATTCTGCTGATCTATTGAGACAGAAGGGTATTATGCTTGATAGTATTGCCAATAATAGATCAAGAACTGCCAGTGGAAACAGAAACAGCTTCTTTGATCGATTTGATTTCTTGACAATGTGGTTAGAAGATGAGCTAGACAGTCTTTGGATTGGTGTGAGAAGGTATGGAAGAGGGAACTGGGATGCAATGTTGAGGGATCCAAGACTGCATTTTTCTCCATATAAAAATCCAAAGGATTTGGCTGATCAATGGGAGAAAGAACAATCTAAGCTTTTCAGTGACTCAACAACAACTTTTACCACAGCAAGACCTATGTCACTATACGATGCTTTCTCGGACAGCATCTCGGGTTTCTGTCATCATCATCATCCCAAGACTGGTAAGCAAAATCCAGTGAGTGATGTTCAACTTACACTTGGTGATTCATATTTCCAGAACAACAACAGATCACTCTTTAATTATATGAATCCTCCGAGTGTTTTTCCTCGAGATCTTCAGAACCCTGTTGTTGCAAATGCAAGGACTATCCAAATGCAAAGCCATCCAATTTCAGACATTGAACAACCTTCTCTCTGCTCAAAGTCTACCTCTACTACCACCAAAGATGGAAATTTGCCTCACTGGCTTAAAGAAGCAATTGCAGTCCTTCCCAGACCTCCTCCTGCCACCACCACGCTGCTGTCAGGTGCTGCTGTGTCTGTACGTTGTGGCAAAATGCAGTGGGCAAGCCAACCTTCTTTGGATCATCTACATGGAAGTCATCATCAAGAATCAAGAAACAGAGTTAGCCTCAATCACAACCTTCGTGACAATGGTGATAACAGAAGAACAGTTTTTGACAATGATCTGCCTGCAACAGGACATGACAACAATGGTGCTGAACATAGGGAGAGTAACATTAGGAAACCAGAACTGATCATTATCAACAGTGATGGATCTTCTGAAGAAACTATATCAGATGATCTCAATCTCAGATCATAGCTGCTGCAGATGGAGTTTTTGGTAGACTTAGTTAGTACTAGCTTGACAAGTTTGAAGAACTTGTACATCTGAATTTCTATATATATATATATATATATATATATATATTTAGGTTTGGATGTTGAAAAACCTTGCTTATTCCTCTAGAAATTTTAGGTGTAAAACTAGTTCATTGTAAAAAATGGGTGACATTAATTGTCCTGGTTATTATTATTAGATTTTAGAAATGTGATCATTTGTTTGATCACAAATATATCTGTTAGAAGTTCTAATTTTGGGACTAACTTTTATATATATATAATATTTGAAACCACTTTTCGATTAATTTAAATTCATTCTAAGTTTAACTCTTTTTCAAAAAAAAAAAAAAAAAAACTTTTTTGAGTTAAATGAAGTTTTTTTTTTTTTTAATTAAATGGGGAAAATACAGAAATAATAATATTCTGAACAAGAAACCAATCGATTTGCTGGAAACGACGCCGTTTGCTAATTAATATAAGGTCCAAAAACCAGACGTTTTGATTCTCTCGTGTTTGCTGGGGAGGCCTTATCTCTTTTCAGTTTTTCACATTCGCCATAACCACAAAAACAAGAACATGAACGGTCTGATATCAACGTCTTTCTGTAAAAACCATCACATTTTTAAGCCCTCTTTGATATTCAACCAGTTCAGAATTCATCAGGGATTAGATTCTCGGTTTCCATGCACAAGATTCAGAGTACAAGCAAGTACAAATGAGTTGGATAAAAAGGTAGCTGTTAAAGATTCCACGGAGAAAGAAATTCAAGAACTCAATGCAATTCAATTGAACCCAGTACAGAATGATCAAGAAGTTGAGGAAAAGGGAACGAATTTTCCAAGTGGAGCAACATCCAATGCTGCTGCTCCACTGGATAAGGACCTTAAAAAGGTGAAAAGATCAGTTCTTTTCAGTTCTTGTTAACTGCTACTTGATTTTTATTGGCAATTTTCACTTGGGCTATGAATATGCAGTGCTAGAACCTGTTTTGTTTTTTTTTTTTATATGGGTTGAAGGTTTTATGGGTTTTCCAAAAGAATTTACAAAGTTTTACTTGCACTTAGATTTCCTTTATTCTGTCAGTATGCCTTTCAGTACAATGGAGTTCTTGATCTCTTAAGGTCTTTTTTAGGCTTTTGTACACATTAAGAATTAGAAAACAATGATGTTTGTTTCCCTTTTTACTACCTAAAATCCCCTGATCAAATAGCACATATATCTGCAGTTCTTAATTGCTGAATTAAACTTCTTCCGTTAGGATCTTTTAGATTCGAAATGCTTTGGAGTTCGAAGGTTTTGCATAGTATTGATTTTCAGTGTTTGGCAGGTTGTCCAAAAGACTGCTGCTACATTTGCTCCTAGGGCTTCTGTAGCTTCCAAAAACCCTGCTGTACCTGGAACTACATTGTATACTGTTTTTGAGGTGCAAGGTTATATCTCAATGTTGCTGGGTGGAGCTCTCTCCTTCAATCTTATTTTCCCTTCTAATGAGCCTGACATATGGAGACTCATGGGCATGTGGTCCATCTGGATGTTCAGTAAGCAATTCTTGTCCACTGAAAACTGGGGTTGGGGGGCGGGGGAGGGGAAGGAGGAACAAGTAACTATTAAGAAGAATGTTTTTGTATTGTTGCAGCTATTCCATCCTTACGTGCACGAGATTGCTCAAAGAATGAGAAAGAAGCTCTCAACTATCTCTTTCTCCTGATACCATTGCTGAATGTTATAATCCCATTCTTCTTGAAATCCTTTGCTGTTGTTTGGTCGGCAGATACTGTAGCCTTTTTTTGCTATGTATGCATGGAAGGTATAAAAGTTTTTAAAGATTCTGTTGATCCTTCTTTCTCTTCTTGTATATTAAACCCTCGAGTTTTCTGCAGATGGGGTGGCTTGAAAAAGCAGAAACCAAATAGCTTGGATAGCTCCATTGGATTTTTGGAGCAAATAGTCATAAGACCAGGTCAGAAACCTTAACCTACCAAGATAGAGTTGCTCAGATGTATCAAAGTTGTATATATATATATTCATTTGAAACTTTAGCATTTATATACACATCCTTCTTCCAAGTCTGAAATATGTTGCCTTACTTGGATCAAGAAAATAGCTTAATTTGATATTCTATCAGTGTGTGGATCTTAGTTGGTGAAAGAAGATAGGAATTTTGGAGTGCTGAAATCTCCATTGGAATTTAAGGAAAAAAAAGAAGAAAAGACACTCTGAATCTTACACAAGAAAAGTAGAACTTCTTGATCAATATCTAGAGCTTGATTTTGCAATTGACTAATGTGAAGGTATATAAATTCTTCCCCTCTCTTTTGATCAGCTTAAACTTTTAGATGAGGTGAAAATTTAACATGGTATCAAGATTCGATGCTCTGTGTTCAACTCTTGTCTCAACATAGAATTAGATCACATGGTCAGACAAACAAAAATAGAAATTAGAACATTTACTTATGGAAAGTAGTATAATGTATAAAAATTGCCTCAATACACTAATTCTTTGAAGTTTCTATAGCAACTTGTACCTATGTACTTACTGGACAAAAGTGAGGGGGTTCATGTAAGCAAATAGAAACCTCTAACATCTTGAGTAAACTGCAATTTCTGTCTGATTCCTGAGTTAAAAAGTTTCAAACTTGAGTCTCATGGCTGATTCCATGTTTTTGATTAGTTATCTAGAAGATGATAGATAAAAATATTCTAATTTCATCAAGAAAGTGCAAAGATAGAGGAAGTATATGTATATTGTCTATGATGAGCACAATGTAGTCATTGCTTTGTCATTTCTACAAAAGGTTTTCTTTGAGTGTTGGATTCTCTCTTTTCTAGTGTCTTGGACTATTGCATTCTGAATCTCCTGATTGTGAACCGATAGTTTCATCCCTAGATTTCATGCTGTCTTGTCGCCTTCCTGAATTTGCAAAGGCACTTTCATCTTGGGATTTGTATCTAGAACTACCACTAATACTTGATGTCAAGGAATCATCGTACCTTGTATGATGTTCTATATTTGAATCATTAACACTGCCATCTTGAGATTCTCCGGTACTATTCTGCCTATAATCCACAGAAACACTTCCATGTCTTGTGTGATCCACACTTTCATCTTCTGAACTCACGCTGCTGCTCCTTGAATCTGAGCTAATACTTTCATTGTCCTCCTCCTCATTTCTCTGATATGAGTGACAATCTTCTTTCTTATTTGATGGGGTTGAAGTTGGTGCTGAAGCAGGAATGGCCTTCTGAGGTGGAGCAGTTGCAAGGAAACTAAGAGCAACAACGACATCACCAATCAAGGGACGAACAGATGGCTCATCTTGGAGACACATTGCTGCAACCCCAACAGCTTGGTTCAAACTTGTGTCTGGAAAGTTTCCTTTAAGGAGTGGATCTGCCATGTCTGGGAACCTCTTTGGTTCTTTGAAAAAGGGCTGTGCCTATTCAATCACAAGGGCATAAACCAGTCAGAAAAAGACCACAATCTACTATTTCTTGCCTAAATGATATACTACTTAGAAGTAAGACTAGGGAGGTAAAAATTTAATTACCCAAGAAACTAAATTCTGCTCCTCTGTTGGTTTTGATGTGTCCAAGGCTTTACGTCCTGTGATAAGTTCAAGCAGAACAACTCCAAAACTATATACATCTGACTTCAAGGTTAGTTCGCCATTTCGTTCATATTCAGGAGCGCCATAACCATAGTTTCCCATTACTCTTGGTGTTGTGAGTGTCTTTGTGTCACCCTGTGTAAGCTTGGCAAGCCCATAATCAGATAGTCTTGGGTTAAATTCCTCATCCATCAATATATTTGAGGATTTTAAATCACGATATATAATAGGTGGGTTAGCCTTCTCATGAAGGTATTCAAGTCCTTGAGCTGTCCCTGAAGCTATTTTCATTCTGGTTTGCCAATCCAAAGGTCTTTTGTCATCTGGAATGTCTGCCGATACAGTAAAACAAAACCAGTTGAGTGCATTACCTTAAATGTTTTCTCCTGTCCAGAATTCTAAGATGAAATCATGCATCAGATGTGGCATACACTTGCATTTTATATTATTGTTGAATTTGAATGAAGATGTATTGAGTTTTTAGTCAGCAATCACCATGCCCACAGTCTGAGAGATATAGATGATCATAAACTTACATTTTTCATGTTGTAGAAAGAACTAAGAAATGCTTTTCCTTGATTTAAACCTATTTTCTTGGGAAATTAGTAGGTTCACTAGATATGAAATTCAAATCTTGGGCATTGAGATGATTCTGGGAATGATTTTTTTAGGCAATTACAGTAAAGAGAAAGCATGTAATAAAAGAAATGAGGACGCTAAGAGTACCATGTAGATGATTATCTAGTCCACTCATTGGTAGGTATTCGTATACCAAAAGCCTCTGATCACCATCAGCACAATATCCAATTAGATTAGCTAGATTTGGGTGGTGAAGGAGAGTTAACATCAAAACTTCAACAAGAAACTCTTTGCTCCCTTGTGTTCCATTTCTGTACAGTTGTTTCACGGCGACAACCTAAGAACCAGAAGTAGATGATTATAAAGAAAAACAGTTGCCTGTGTGACAGATTATCATTCAACTGTTCATTTTATCATCATGAAAGCTTTTTGTTGTGGGAAAAAAGAAAATTTTGATGTTAAACTTTGTAAGTGCAGATTACCTCTCCACTTTGAAGTTTAGCTTTGTATAGTTTTCCGAATACTCCTTCACCTATTACACATTCTTGCTTGAAATTCTTTGTTGCCATGGCAAGCTCTCGGAATGTGAATGTTCTTGTGCCATTCTCTCCATTCTCGGCTTGATTCTGTTCATTGTTGTTTCTGTTGGCATCATTGTTCTTGCTGTTGGGATTTGTTGATAGATTTGATGCATTATCAACTGAACCAAAAAAAAAAGAAAAAAAGAAGATTCTGATTATTTGTAGGGGAAAAAAGATATGTTAAAACTAATTCTGATTATTTGGCATTTCTAGAGGGAGAAACAGCTACCCATTTTCATGGAAAATCTCTTTCCTTTTTGTCAAGATAAATGGAAGATTTAAGGAATGGTGTTGTCTCTCTAGGAAGTAAGTCTTGACCCCTATATTATTAGACATTCCCTTGAAATTAGGCAGAAAATGAAACTTTTTCCTTTTTTACTGACTATTGATTCTTCTTCCATTTCTTATCAACTCACTGAAACAAAATATATTCAGAGCATTTCCTTAATGAATTGCCTGCTAAATTTTTTTGTGGTGAAGCTTTGTGCCTGAGATAAATGCAGCATAAACAAAACATACTGCAAACCCCCTAAGCACAATCCCAGGTCTTTGATGAGATGAGATGAGCTGATCCGGGTATAGGTGAGTTGGTAAGAAGCATTTTTGGCTCTTATGAGGTTGCAAGTTTGTATCCATATTCATGTATGCAGAAGATAAGAGTTACCACCCTTAACAGATTTAACTCTCTCGAACAAGAACGAGAATTAGTCTCGATGTGAACATGAAAAGATGTTGCTCATAGTTGAAATTCATTTAAGGTGTAAGGTGGAAAAAAAAACTACCTGCGAGTTTAGGTATGTAAAGGGACTTTAGGTATGTCAAGGATAAGTTTATCTCCCATAAAGATCTATTTGATTTGAATTAGAATTAATCTTAATGTGAACATATGAACATGTAAACATGTATTCATGGTTGGAATTTATCCAGAAAGAAAAAAAAAAAAAAAAAAAAAAAACCCTAAGAGGTGAGAATTCTGTATTCCCCCTCCTCCTTTCCCCTATAAATCCCTCCCCAACACCAACCAACCTAAGCAGCCATGGAAGCAAGCAAACAGTTTTGAGGAACATAATAGAAAAAAAAACACACATATATATATATATATTATAGCTGCATAAGGAATGTACCAGGCCTTGGAGGTGGTGATGATTTAGGTATATCTCTGGGCTGAGCAACAAGCACCTCCTCTTCTGCTTCCTTTTTCTTGGATCCAAAACAAGGGAGGCAACTCATATTTGTTGAAGATCAACCACTCCAACAAAATATAATATATATCTCTCTCTATATATAAAATCTACAAAATGCTAGAAGAAAAAAAGAATAAACCTATGTCTCTTCTGGAAATGAATCAATTCAAAACTCGGGTCAATCCTCTGTATTTAAAAAAAATTATATATATATATATATATATATATATATTATATATTTAAGGTCTATGAAACCACCATGCTTGAAAATGTAAATGTAAATGTTAATGGCTTTTTCCCAGAAAAAAAAAATAAATAGGGAATTACAAAAATGGTTCCATGAAAGATGAAGAAATAATGATGGAGAGGAAGAAAAATGGAGGATAGGGTCCTCCAGAAGATTGAAGGACCCTGACCACCAAAAGAGATATAGGAATCTGCAAACAAAAAAAAAGAAAAAAAAAATCATAAGCAACAGAAGATGATGAAGATGATGATGATGATGATGATTCTTGCTGCGTGCATGGTCATGACAAATTTTCTTTTTTTCTTTTTTTTTTTTATTTTTACTTCTCATTGTTAATCCGTAGAAAAAGGGGGGGACATTTTTGAATGGTTTTTTTTTTTATTCTTCTTTTTAATATTATTAAAAGTAATATAATAATTATTTATTTATTTTTATTGTTGTAGTAATTACTTATTATTAATATTCAATCAAAGCTGGCGCTAACCATCCCATGAGCCCATGGAAATTTTAAACTTTGATCATTCGTTCTTGAGAAAGGATTAGGAGTCTGTCAATTCCCACAAGCTACCGAGTTTAAATATATATATATATATATAAATAAATATAATAGTTAGTTTAGACATTATTTAAATCAAAATTTTAAATAATAGTATCTTTTATACTAGTGGTAACCTATTATTTGTTTGTTTAAGTGGATTTGGTTGTCATTATAATTTTTTTTTCTTATTTTTCATATTACAAATTATGGATAATATTTCTTTATATTGTAATGAATAGCAAATATTTGTATTTTTTTTTTTTTTTTGTAATCTCATATAAAAGAGACCTCAGAAATCTTACAAATTACATGTATATTTTTAATATATTATATATTGAATAAAAAAATTATCTTTAATTCACAAAAAAATAATATATATATATATATATATATATATATATATATATATATATATTGAATAATAGTCTAAAGAGGTAGCTCTCACTTATGTATTATATAATTTAGTTCCTTCAGGTTGAGCTTGTTATTTGTTTTAATATCAATTGTTACAATTCAAGTTTATAAGCTCGTGTTGCAATTATGAATGTGGTGTCATTTATACTTAACTATTTTGTATCGTTCTCGCTATATGAAAAAGATATCTTAAAATTTATTATGAATACTTAAGGCTATTTTTATATATAGGATTGAGTATTACAATTGTTACGACCTGAACCCGCAATACACACAATCAAATGTTGTTCTCACTGTACCAAAAGAGATCAATGTGGGCCAGGGTATCACATTCACCCCCCTTAAGGCCTAGGGTCCTCGCTAGGGCCCACCTAAACATAATTGGCTTTAGCCTAAGATCAACTAGTGGACGTCCGAGATTCTAGAGGTGGCTCCTACCCCTCGAGTGTAACACTTAATTCTCATAATCCGGGCTGACTATTCGCACTTATACCAACTGTCATGACCCGGACTCGTAAGCCCGTGTCGTGACTATAAACCTGATAACATCTACAATCAACTAATTAATATTATTTTCACTGTACCAAAAAAGATATATCGAATTAATTATGAATACTTAAACATATTCATATATATCATTTTATATTTACTTTACGACGAATATTAAAACAGTACTAAGTATAGTTACTAGAAGGACAAGAAGAAGCTACATGTGTGGTATTGTGTCCATGACGTGTAACCCATGCAAGTAGAAAGCTCTTTGAAAACAGCTAAAAGTCGTGTGCTCAAACATTTCATTTTTTCTTCTTTCTGAGTCAGCCTCTTCTACAAAAGGTTGACTTTTCAAACACTTTTTTCTTTTTCTTTTTCTTTTTCAATCCCAAAATAATAAAGACTAAAGATTTTATGTATATATATATATATATATATATATTTATATTTATATATATATATATATAAAGGGAAAAAAATTAAATAATTTGAATCCTTAAGGGAAGGGTTTAAATGAAATAAAGCTACATCCTTAAGGGCTAAGGTTTCACTTCTTCTATTTATTTAATAACTTCCTAAAAAAAACAAAAAAGATAGAGAGAGAAAAAAGAAAGATTGCCCTAAAAAAGGTAAACCATATTTCAAAACTGAATATATATATATATATATATATATATATATATATATATATATATATATATTAATTATATTTTGATTATATATTTCATCTTTAACTAATAGCCTCTTATAATTTATTTAGAAGATTGTGAGCCGTTATTAAGTAGAGGCTTAAAGCTCTTTATTTCATGACATGTTTTAAGATATGTGAGATACACTTAAAGTGAATCAGAGTGGATAATATTATTCGAATGTTTATAACATTATTAATTTAATTACATTTTTTATTTTAACATACATTTTCATAGATAGTAATAAATGCATATATATATATATGTATTTATATATACATTTATGTGGGTTGAAATATTGAGGAAAAGTTTAGCTTCCCTTAGTGGCTAAGAAAGATGGGTAAATTAAGTTCATGTGAAGGACGACAGACCATTTTGCTTCTTTATATTTTATTTGTTTTTTTTTTTTAGATAATTTTTACGAGTTTAAAAGGCTTTAGGATCTAATAGAGATGTGAGACTTCGAGTTACAATACATTCTTTCATCGTGAGCATTATGTTTATAACGTGTTATAAACAATTCATATAGACCTTAATGCGCTATTGAATAAAAAAATTTAAAATTCTACTAAATAACAATAACCGCTTATAGATGTTTAATGCAACAACGATTATATACTTTTGCTACAATTATATATTTGGTAATAATTTTATACGAAAAATATTAAGGAAAAAATAATATTATTGTCGAATTTAAATACATTTCAATTATATATCATGAATTTAAAAATGTTATCGACTAAAAGATTTAGTGATGTGATATTTATTTACGAAATATTGTTGTGAACAATAAAATTTTCTTTTCGATTATTATTATCTGCAAAATAAATAATCAAAAATATATAAATAATCTTTTCGATTATTATTGTCACAAGATAATATATATTTTGATGTTGGGCTCGAATCTTTGTATTTCTCCGCCGATTCTTTTCGTCGTGGATCCGAGGGCATTTTGGGCTTGTCTCGATCCAATAGATTTTGATTTATTCCGAGGGGCATTTTGGGCTGGATCTCGGAATAGATTTGAACTTCGAGGGCCTCTGGGCTTGATCTCGATCTATCCGTATTTGATTTGATTTCTCCGATGGTCTTTGAATTTGATCTCGGAATGAATTTGATTTCGAAACTATGGACGATCCCCGAAGGGAATCATCGGAGTTTCTTTTCTTCTCTGCCACCGGAGATTTTACCTTTAATTTCCACCTCTTATTTTCACATCTTATTTCCACATCTTATTTTTACCACTTATTTCCACCTCTTGAATGCTTCTCTTCGTCTCTATTTATAGATGAAGAGAGTGACAATCAATGACTATTTGTTTGCCATGTGTCACTCATCCAAGAGCAAAATCTTTTAATATCTTCAATATTTATTTAAATATATAAATAAAAATTGGTGTCTACAAATTGCCCTTCGAAACTTGTTCGAGTTAATTTGAAGAATTATTAGGTGGACAAGTTTCAAAGTATCTCATAAATATCAATCGTATTTGAGTCTATCTTGAATTTGACTCCCAGGATAAATACGATTCAAATTTGAATTTAAGGGGATAAAGATAATATATATTTTTTTAAAAAAAATCGAATTGAGTCAATTTGACTCGTAGATAAATACGATTTTTTTTTTTTTTTTTTTTTTTTTTTTTTTTTTTTTTTTTTTTGTCGCTTTTTTTTTCTCTCTTTGTTTTTGACTCTTTTTTTTTCAAGACTGAACTTAGAATTTTATGTTCTAAGCTTCCTACGTATCCCTTACCTTTTAGGAACGTAGTTCAATTTCATAGATAGTTTATACTCGTATCAAGGAGTCTGTAGACAGTTTACACTCGTGTCAAAGAGTCTTTTTTTATATTGTAGACAGTTTACACTCGTATCAAGGAGTCTTTTTTTATATATAGACAGTTTACACTCGTATCAAGGAGTCTTTTTTTATATGTAGACAGTTTACACTCGTATCAAGGAGTCTTTGTATCAATATGGACAGTTTTCACTCGTGTCAAGGAGTTTTTGACAAGATCGCAATACCAATGTTCATCCGCCCCCTTGGTGTTTTTTTTTTTTTCTTTTGAAGGTTGATTCGCTGGTCTCTTTTTTTTTGTTTCGCAAACACATTCCTTTTGTTTCATGATATTTGACGAAAAGGGATGGGCGGGAAAGATTGTCCCACGGGGTGCCAAATTTGTGAACAATAAAATTTTCTTTTCGATTATTATTATCTCCGCAAAATAAATAATCAAAAATATATAAATAATCTTTTCGATTATTATTGTCACAAGATAATATATATTTTGATGTTGGGCTCGAATCTTTATATTTCTCCGCCGATTTTTTCGGCGTCGGGATCCGAGGGCATTTTGGGCTTGTCTCGATCCAATAGATTTTGATTTATTAAATGATATTATTGCGGATCTAAATAGATTTGAACCGGGGGGCCCTGGGGGGCTTCCCCTTTTTTCCTTTTTTGGTTTAATTTCTCCGATGGTCTTTATATTTGATCTCGGAATGAATTTTGAATGAATAAGGAAATATTTTTTTTTTTTTTTTCTCTTCTGCCACCAAAGATTTTTCCTTTAATTTCCACCTCTTATTTTCACCTCTTATTTCCACCATCTTATTTTTTACCACTTATTTCCCCCCCCGGAGGGTCCTCTTCGGCCCTATTTATAGATGAAAGATTTAGTGATGTGATATTTATTTTATATATTTAAATATATAAATAAAATTCGGTTTCAGTGTATTAATTACAAGATACTGTTTCATGTTTCAGTGGTCCCACCTCCGCGTCTATATATAAGTTCCTCTTCTGCAACCAATTTCTTCCACATCACAAACTGCATTTCTGAATTTCTACAGAGAAAAACGATTTTGGGAATTTCGAAGAGAAAGAAGAAGATAGAGATCAAAAAGCTATGGCGGTGGACATGAGTCTCCTTGCACTACCTGAAGGATGCATAGCTAATGCTTTATCAATGACCAGTCCAAGGGACGCTTGTAGGTTGTCTCTGGTTGCCTCCACGTTTCATTCCGCTTCACAATCTGACGCCGTCTGGGAACGGTTTTTGCCGGATGATTACCGAGAAATTTTTTGTCAGTCTGAGGAAGGTGCTGAATTGTTGCGCTCTTTTGCTTCTAAGAAAGAGATTTATCTTTATCTCTGTGATCACCCAATTCTCCTTGACGGTTCTACCAAGGTTTGCCTCTTTTTTTTTAAAATTCCGTCTTCGATTTTTTTTTCCCCCCAAAATATTTCTGTTGTTGATCTGATATGCGTTTGAGGAAAATGGTTGATTATTGTTTTCGAACTGAATTAATTCAGAATCGTTGTGTAATTGTTTCTCTGTGCGTTTTTTTTTTCTTCTTGCGGAGAATGCATTGAGACTTCGGAATTGGGAGTAAAAATTTTGAATTTGAAATTTCTTCTAACAAATTTTCACTCTACGGATTGGTTATCTGTTGTTTTTACGAAAATAAAATAAACACGAAGAAGGCGGCCAACATCATTTTTGAGCTTTTTGCATTTTAATTTTAAGTTTAGGGTACTGAAGCTGTGGTAGAAGTGTTTGCATAACCGTTACTGTTATCTTAAGCGAGAAGTATTGGTAAGGGGAGAGAGAACAAGAATGGAGAAATGAAACTTTAGGAAACTGAGTAGACGAAGAAATAGTATTACCTTTTTGATCGACATAGAAAGGAAGTGGAAGATATTAGTACGAGATTCGCTTTTCTAGATTCAGTTCATCAAAGCAATAGTAATTCCCTTACAGGTAAGGGGAATAATAATGATTCCCAATCTTGTTTTTTTTTTTCTCTTCTCTTCTGGGATACTATTCCTTTTATTTATTTGTTTAATTTTCATATTCGGATTCCCATTATCTTTAAAGAATGAATCATTGATAAATAGCATTTTGTGTGTAGAATTGTGAAAAGATGAGGGGGAATCAAATATTTCTGAATTTCTTTCGGATTTTTTCCACTAAAAAGGATGCTAAAATGAATCAGATACCATATTATTAATCTAAAGTTGGCCTTGCTTTATATGTATGAATGCTCAGTTTCATCTTTCAGTCTCAATGTATTTTGTACAGTACATCTGATTGCTTTCTAATTATCCTATTTCAGAGCTTCTCATTGGAGAAATGGAGTGGTAAAAAGTGTTACATGTTGTCTGCAAAAGACCTGTATATTTGCTGGGGTGACACTCCCAGATACTGGCGATGGATTAACCTTCCGGAATCTAGGTACTTAATCCTCCAGCATCTTCATTTTTAAATGATTCTGATGGAAGTAAGTAACGATTAATGACATATTTGAATGCAGGTTCCCAACTGTAGCTGAGCTTCTTGATGTATGTTGGCTGGAAATTCGTGGCAGTATAAGGACAAGCATGCTGTCTCCGAACACAACTTATTCAGCATATCTTGTTTTCACCTCGAAATCAAGAACATATGGCTTTGAGCATCAAACTGCAGAGGCTTCAGTAGGAGTTAGTGGCCAACAAAGTCAAACCCGGGCTGTAATTTTGGATCCTGAGGGGAGAGCAAACAGGGATACATACACCGTTTCACTAAGGCGGAGAACTGGGTGGTTCCGCCGTGGTGGATTAATAAGACATCAAGAGAGCACACCTGTGGACCAACATGCCCAGGAGCCAAAACAGAGAGGGGATGGGTGGACAGAAGTTGAGTTAGGAGAGTACTTTGTTGAGGAAGGTCAAGATGTTGAACTGAACTTCAGCTTGTTGGAGGTGAAGGGTGGCAACTGGAAGAGTGGTCTAATTGTTGAAGGGATTGAGCTCAGGCCTAAAGGAGAGAAAAGGGATCAAAAGGAGAACATGGAGAATCATCCTTAAGGCAGATATATATATACATATATATATTCTTTTAATTTTTGGGCGGGTGCTGTATGGAAGGAAGTCAATAGTGGCTTTCTTGTGACCTCTCCCTTCAGTTTCCTTCTATTTTTCTGTTTCCATAGATCACATAGCTTTTGCATGAACCAGGATTCTCTACTGTAACATAGCTAGAAAATCTTAGCCCCCTTCTTGGCATTGTTGATGAATTTTGCAGGCATCCCCATCCCCATCTTGTGTCCTGAAAAGGGGGTTTCCCTCGTGTAAAACAAATGAAATATGTGATGAGAATCTTGTCGTTCAATATCTCTATGCCAGCATTGCACCTATCTGACATTACTAGTGATTGACTGATTTATATATATTCTTGATGATCCTCACTAGTATTTATCTCAAGAATTATGTTAAGTCTTTTTCGGAGTAAAAAGTTAGATTTGTGGGTATAATTTGATCATGTCTTTTTTATTATGTAATTTTCGTTTGAGTAAAAGTTAGATTTTATAGCTTGTTCCAAGGGTGACCACCTCTTTGCAAGTGGTGAAGCTTTCAATGGATGTATATTAGTCATATGTATATATTTTTATAAATTTTAAATTTTTTTATTGATATCAATGGACAAGATTTTTTTATCAAGGTAGATATAGATACAAAAAAGATTTTTATATCCATAAAAGATATTTAGATATGTTGTACTAAATGCATTACTTCTTGTACCCCCTTTTTCATTGTTAACATTAACATAAACAGTTCCCGTGAGAAAGTTACCTTTCATGAACTGAAACCAGCCAGTTGGCCATCGTCAGCTTCAAGGCGCCATGAAACTTGATGTGTTCCCTGTCCGTTCTCCTCTTCCTCTGCTACCTCTCCATTTTCCTAAATCTCAATCTTTACTTTTTCATTATCCATCAAACCCTAATAATGATTTCTTGAGAATTAATCCTTCTTCTTCTTTAAATTCTGTGTCTTTTCCTTTAAAATTCAAGCCCTCTCGTTTTCGATTTACTGTTTGTTCGTTGAAATCTTCGCCCGTTGAAGCGGATGGACGTCTGGAATTGAATGAATCTCAAGAAGGAACAGGTCGTAGTGAGTTTAATATGGAAGTGAGAAATGCTGCTGTTCCCTTAAATCTTCCGCCTCCAAAATTGAGCTTGAGCGATCAGGCTTTCTTTCTCTTGGCCTTCGTTGCTTGCACGGTATTTTCCCTTCCTCTTTTTATATGGGATTTTCTTTTTCTTGATTTCTTGTTCGCTAAAACCTCTTGATTCCCCTAATTTGTTCTATCGCTTTTGAATTTCTGTTTTGGTGGTCAATTTTACATGGTCTTTTTCCTAAAATTTATCCTCTACCCCTATCCTCTTATGTTTCTTGAAGTTAATTTCTTTGTGTTCCCTTTCTTTTGCATATTTTTTTTTCTTTCTTTCTTTCCCCCATTTTCAAGAGGAAATGCTGATTCGTCATTGTAGAAGTTTGTCGTATATTTCTCTATAGCTTGAATTGAACAAATTCCATAATTTGATCTCATATTTATGTGTTTCAGTTATACATATACATATAAATAAATATATCTTGTTTGACAGTAGATAACTTAGTGTTGCTTTTGATCCATTTCAGACTTCTGTAGCATTTGTTGGCCTTGTTGCAGCAGCAGTACCAACCTTGTTTGTAAGTAGACCCATACTCATATTCTATTTTCTTTTCCATTTCTTTTTTTTTTTTTTCCTAAAAAAAAAAAAAAAAAAATTAAAAATATGAATATATTACCTCCATTGGGTTTGAATTTGGAGCTGGATCATTTGGATAATTTTTCACTGAAAGTTCAAGGGAAAGTTATATTACCTCCATTGGGTTTAAGTTTTTTTTCCCCCTCTCTTATAGGCAATGAGCAGGGCAGCGATATCTCTATCAAAATTAGCTGATACCGCTCGTGAAGAACTCCCTAGCACAATGGCTGCTATTAGGCTTTCCGGCATGGAAATCAGTGATTTGACTCTTGAATTAAGTGATTTGAGGTAATAATTTGATCCCTTCCCTTTGCATCTATATCTTATTGTTACAAGCCTGAAATGCAATGCTGTATTTGAATCTATCTTTTAAGCGTGCTATATAGTGCTAGATTTTCAGCACACAATGTATCAACTTCCCTAGGAGGTAAATAATACAACTCTTTTCCTCTCTTTTTAAAAAATTGCGATTCAGATCTGATGTTTAAGGCTGGATCATATTTTCTTTGATGCTAATCTGGAATGTGGAGTTCATAACTTTTGGTCGGTACACAGCTCAAAATATCCGTCAAAAGCTTAATGTTTTTGCAACTAGTATCAAGTGTCAAGGCAATTGACAATTGAGGAGAATCCTGTAATCAGTATTCATGAAGAGAAAGACAAGATTTAGTATTGTGAATTTCAACGGTATTAAGATGAGTTCTTGATTGAAGCTTTTGGGAAGTGCTTTACCATTGACTTGGTCTAGAGACAATTTTTTAAACAAATTATGGCTTTAACTGAGATGGAAAAGCTAAAGTGGTGTAATGGAAGATGAGAAATTATGTAACATAGAGTTCCTTGAGATGAAGTGGCTGCATACATTACTTGGATTTTTTCTTCTTTTTTTTTGAATAACTATCAGTTTCTATTCACTAGATTCTATATGCAACTGATTTCTGTTTTGACATCTGCAACTGGAAAGGAATTGCTTGGCTGTGAAATACCATTTTAATGAAGCAAGCTTGATGTTGAAATTCACATTTCAATTCATTATTAAAACCAGTTGGATTGGTATGCAACCCAAGAATTCTGGACTTGATATTTAAGGAAAGACTTAAAAAAGGAGGATTGCGACTGAGAAAACTTTTGCATCTCTAAATAGCCTATGCGATTTATTTCTGGGGAATTCTGGAGTTTATCCTCTCTTTGTTTATGGATCTTGGTTCCGGATTTTGTGTTGGATCAAAATACTGGGTTGCGAAATTGGGTTTTCATGTGCCGTAGTGACATAGCCTCCAGAAGATTATGAATGATCTAGAAAGTCTCTCTTAGAACATGTTTCTTCTTAATCTTGAAGTCATCAACTTAAAGAGTACTTATTAACCATTAGAAGCCATATGTGCAAACTAGCTGTCCATTTAATCTGCATAGAGAATTGGGTGCCAGAACATAATAGGAACTTTGTTTCCTTATAGAAGTTCACTGGTTGCACCATGTGAAAGTATTCATTTTTTGGATCTTCAAAAGGACTCCTCTCACAATTTGAAATAGACATGGATAAATATTTCTTGAATATTGTTGAATGTTGCATCTGGACTTAGCCAATAGTTTCTAGATTCTTAGCTTAGAATCTTGATTCAGGTACTTTACTGCAGAAGTATAGATGTCATATTCTTGACATTTTCTTTCCTGCTTCTTTTAGATGGAAAGTTGGAAACATTAAGGAAGGAAATCTTCAAAGGTAATTGAGTGGTTTCTACTATGTCATAGCCAGTATTTCCTGCATTTACCAGTAACCGTGTTAGATTGTGCAACCACCAAGACTTTTTCTCGCTGTAGCTAAAGTTTTCGTTGAATACTCATGTTTCTATTAGCTCTCTAGAAAATCTTACATGTTTTTCCATGTTTTAGATAGTAGGAGGTTATTAACTGTTAAGTGAAATAATGCTACACTAGCATCATACTTATACATGAGAGATCAGATGCCATTAGTTTGAGACTTTCAAACTAAGTTCTGCAGACAATTTAATCCATAAAACATAAATGAGTAATGTAGAGGACACCGTTTCCGTTTACTTGCAACAGAAAACTCAATTTAATCCAAAGCTCTTCTATTCCTTGATCTTCATGAAATTAGATCTAGGATAGTGATCCTATACTACCCTGTTTTGCTTCTGTTCGCCTCCAAAAAGCAAAATAGCAACAAATTATTAAGGGGAAAAAGGAACTCTTAATCCCTCTTCGCCTTCCAGATGACTTCTTCTGAACAGTACTTAATCTTTATTAATCCCAGGCACTTTATGTCCTATTGCGTGTTGTCAATTTTCCCTTTCGTAGTTTTCTGGGTCTATTTTATTTCCTGTTTTGTTTAAGCTTGACTGCCTAACTGATAATGGGTTGCGAGAACTAAAGTGCTCATTTTGTTTGTGATTAGTCAAGAGATAGCTGATGGAGTGAAGAAATCTAGCCAAGTTGTGCAAGCAGCTGGAGCTGGAATCCAACAAATTGGTTCTAAGGCACGGCAACAAACAATGTGTATGGCTACAACTTTACTTGAAGTTTATCTAGTTTAGTGTCTTTCTTTTATTTTCAATTAACCTTGGGAATTGGTTTGTAAAATTTATTCTTTCCTTGAACAGCAATTATTGAGGAGAGGGCCAACCTGCCCGTCATATCCTTCCAGCCAGTGGTTGCTGGAGCTGCTAAGAAGACTACTAATGCTGTTGGACAAGCCACAAGGAGAATTTTGAACATGATCTCAAGAGGTGAGCATAGCTCTGAGAATGATGATGGCAATGCACTTGATAGGTTAGAAGTTTAGCATAGTAATCTGTAGGGCCCTTCTGTTCCCACTTGTCCAAAATTATGAACCAGAACATTTTGCTGATGGAATTAAATATCCATAGCTGATTTCCTTGAATCGTCATAGTGGTGGTGTTAACACAAGTGTATACACATATTAACAATGGGGAAAAAAGAAAGTATGTCAATGCATCCGTGTATATATCATCAAGTTTTGCCCATAGAAAAAATACTAAACTTACAGATCTGTTTCATTCTTGCTCTTATGGTCTTGTTATACAGTAGACATTTTGACACAACACAAATTCTCTATGCAGGGGAATTTGTGTTTTTTAGTTTTAAGAAAAACATATCATCTGAATCTGAAATGATAGTAGTAATCAAACGATACATCATTAAACAAACAGATTTTTTGCAGATTGATTTACATTTTTTGCCATAGAGAGAAAAAAAAAAAAAGATTTGCAGGGTGGACATTCCATCTAAAACACTGAACCAAATCTGGAAATGTCCATGTTTCTATATCTATATATATAAGATTTCCATGTTTCATTATCCTTGCCCTTTCCTCCCCTCCCCCCCACACACACACACACACCCAAGCCCCACTTTTTTCCTTCTCCATATGGGTTGTGTATTGTCTTGATGATTCTGCCTTCCAGGAGTTTTTACATCTTTGTTGGCATTGTATTCTTCTGTCACTTCTTTTCTTGAAATGTGTAATACATAGAACTAAGCATCCATGGATTCTGCATCTCAAACTGGAATTATTTCTAGTGACCTTGAACGTGTTGCTGATTTGCTTCTAGTCCTCTGTTAAAAAAGCAACAGAACATCAAGACAGTTTTAGTATTTAGTACTTTTTCTTTTAAGATTTTCATTGCAAATAAGGGAAAATAGGTGTGTTAGGAGAAATGACCAACCATGTCTGTCACAGTATTCTTCCATGCCTTGTCCAGTTCCTCAAAGACAATGTCTATTGATGGACGGCCATCACTTGATTTAGCCACACACAGCACAGCAAGCTGAAGAATTGATTCAAAGTCCACAGTATTTAGATTTCCTTCCAGCCTTGGATCTTCAAAATCTTTGAGTGGGCGTTTCCCCATACTCACATCCCTTGCCTACATGATTTTTTAGCCCTTCAAAAATCTATATACATAGTGGTGTTTATATATATATATACATATCTATATTTCAGTATTCTATCAAGTTTCTGAAGGGTATATACCTTTCTAGTCAATTGATCCCTGGCATCTAAATCAAGTTCAATCACTTTCTGTCCTGACAGTACTTGAAGAGCAACAATGCCAAAGCTGTAGATATCACTAGCACAGGTCAATTTAGCATTACTCATGTATTCAGGATCCATATATCCTATGGTTCCCCTAACATCTGTGAAAACTTTGCTCTCTTCCATTCCCAGAACTTTCGCCAACCCGAAATCAGACAGCTTAGGTTCCATGTTCTCAGTCAGAAGAATGTTTGTAAGCTATGGAACAAAAAACACAATTTATCAGAAACAGAAGAAAGAAAGAAAGAAAGAAATAAAGGAAACAGGGAAAAAAATTGTACCTTTATATCTCTGTGTACAATGCATCCATCAACATAATGATGGAGATACCTTAGTGCAAGGGCACAGTCTCTCAGGATTTTCACCCTTCTTTCCCATTTCAAGACAGCATCTTTCTCTGAAAACAGACAGTGCATCAATCAAACACAAACTACTTGCCAAAAATAGCAAATAAACGAAGGGGAAAAGAAGAGCAGCATACTTAGAAGATGCTGTGCAAGATTTCCAGATGAACAGTATTCGTAGACTAAATACTGCTCTCCATCTTCAAGACAGCAACCAAACAGACACACAAGATTTGGATGTCGAACTCGAGAAAGACCTTCAACTTCCCTTCTGAAAGAATCTGAGGTATTACTTGCAGTGATCTGTTTAATGGCAACTACTTGACCACTAGGAAGAATGCCTTTGTAAACCACCCCTGCACTCCCTCGTCCAAGGCACTTCTTTTCACTGCCATAGCTGATGGCATTCTCAATCTCAGCTTTGGAGAATCTATAGAGACTGGAAAATACACCTGTTTCTTTCATTGGTTTAGGCCTTTTCTCTCTCTTCTTCTTACCATTCTTAGTGACATACTTTACCAAACTCACAATCAACATCATCCCAAAACATGCCAAGAAGATTGCTAAAAGGATTTTTCCTAAAGAAGCTGATAAAAAGAGAAAAGAAAACACACACAGTTTGATTTCTTGAGTATGAAATCATTCATCTAGAATATGGATATGAATATGGATTCTAACTTACATTTGATTTTGATGTAATCTTCATGTTCTGCAGAAAAACACAGTCAGAAAAATGTATCAGCCAAACTGTATCACAAGATTCAAGAAGATGTAATGTTTTTGATGAACTTGTCTCACCTAAATTGTTCAAAGCAGGCAAACATCTGTAGAAATCTTCCATGACAGATTGATTATTTATGTTTACTGCTGCAACTGCAACAACAATAGCAACTGTACAAACACCCCTTTCAACAAGAGTCTTCTTTGTGTTAAGATCATCTAACAACTGTTCTCTTGCAGTCATAATTGCATCAGTACAATTTCCACAGCCAAGATCAAATGAAGGGTAGAAAGAAGCACAGTTATCGAACACGAATGGATAACCCTTTTTAATGGTGGAAAAATTGACACCAGAGCAGGGACTTCCTCCATAGAAGAGGTCACCAAAACCACAGTTTTCAACAGAAACAGAAGGTTGGCGATTGAAGGCAGAAGAATCACAGTTCATCCATTGATCTCCATGGATGAAAAGATTTCCTTCTCCATTCTTAGCCTGCAGAGACAGAGCCAATCCTCTTGATAACACCTGGAAAGCATTTTGACAACAACCTGTTGTTGGTATACCATTCCAATCACTGATCTTTTCCTTCACACCATTGATACAATCCCCACTTGGTTCATAAGAAAATGAACTGAAGTTTAATCCACAAGCTGCATACTCGAATTCAATGGCAAAAATTTAATCAGATTCTATCAAAATTCCATCCTTTTTCCAAAAGGGTACAGAATTTACAGAAAACAATTTACCTTGATGATCACTAGGTGAAGGTGCTGCTGATGAAATCTGAACAAAGAAGGTGCAAGCAAGAAAACAAAGAAAAAGTTCTTTGCAGAGCCCAGAAGTTGTTTTCATCTGCACTGACTGAGATAATGTGAATAATCAAAGAAAAAATTTGGCAAGAAAAGTATGCATACTAATAGAACATGAGAAAAGTTGAAATTCTTTGCACAAGATTAGGCATATATGATGAAACTGCTAGGGAGGAACCAAGACGACATACAAATACTTATATATATATATATATATATATATCAAATTGTTCCATGGAATTTTCATCATTAGAATCGAAAATGTAGTGGATATTCTTGTTTAAGAATGTTTATTTCATAGTGATTTTCGTGGTGTTAAAAAAGGCAACTAGTCTTTGTGATTGCCGCTGCATTGTTATTATGTGAAGAAATTGTGCACACAGCTTGCAAGGTTGCTGGCAGAAGCCAGTAGAGAATTTTCATTTGTGTATTTTCATTTTCGACTCGGAATATTTTTCACACAGATGTACCTAATTTCACGTATGATTCTAATGTGAAATACAATATAATACAAACATTCGATATCTCATTGTCAAGAAGAAATAACTCAATTAGTAATAATTTTACTCTAAATAATCATATAATACCGTATCACATTTTAATTAGCAATGAGATCACGACCTAGGCTCACGTAGCAACTATTTGGCATTAGATCACGACTTCAGCTCAAGTAGCAACTACTTGGCATTGAGATCACGACCTCGACCCACATAGCAACTACTTAGCACTGTTCTTAGTGTACTAAAAGAGATATAATTTACTGTGAGATGATGTATCATATTCACTCTAGGAACCTAGATTCTAGCATTAACTATCATAATCACAATCGGAGCACGCAATCCTTCTCACTTTATCATAAGAATATCTCGAGTTAACTATAAGAACATATACTAATTTTTATGTACAATTACACAATCATTTTAATTTTTGATGTAGAATAAGATATTACAGTGATTATTATCAAATCCATAGTTGTGAGTTTGGATAATTAGAATAGGTAACTAACCTATGTGAACTAAATGTTAAAACATGTTAAGGATTTAACGGATAAATATTTGTAAATTATTTAAAAGAAATGAGACAAAGAATACGATAAAAGATCATAATAATACGATTAAAAAAATAACGTAGACTAATACGAAACGTCAAATGGTTAAAATAATTTTAATTTAACAGAAAAACTCCGTCCAAAAGACCAATCCGTCTGTCAATTCTTCGGCACATTAGAGGAAGCAACGTTGCAGCGCCTACCGTCACAAAATCTCTTATCCAAAGAGGAAAAAAAAAATGAACTTTTTGATTTCTTTGTCCTACGCCACTTTGGTTCTACACTGCACATTTGGGTTCTGCAATGTGCCACCTCTTCTCTACCCACCCAAAATTTTCCCTTTCATTAGCTTCTCAAGGTTGGTTGGTTGGTTGGTTTGTGTTTCTTGCCTCCATTTTTTTGTGTTTTCTCCAGTTGCTCATGTTTAATTCGTTAAATTGCGTGTTTCCCTTCATTTGGTTTTCTTTAATGCTTTTCTGCTTAAGAGGGTTTTGTTAGATTTTAATCACATTAGTGAAATACTAATGATTCTTGAAAATTTCAAGAAGGGTTGATGATTGTTTGTGATATCATCGGCGAAGTGAAGTTCTTGAAATAAAAGTTTTTTTTTTTTTTGCCACTTCTGATTACTGGATTAGCTACATTAGAAACATTGGAACAGTATTTGTGAATCCAAGAGTAATACTTTTTTGGAAACATTGGAGCAATTTCCTTTAGTAGAATAGGATTTAAGGTATTTTTAGAGATGAATTCTGGTAATAAACTTGGTGTCTATATTTGGATTTACTTCAACTTCTAGAAGATACCCCGGATATGTATGGTGTATCTGTAAATATTTGTTGAGGCTCCATTGCAGATTTGTCTTACTTCTTTCTGTAAATTAGCAATGCTTTCTGGACATGTTTTCGAGTTTCTTTTGATTATATAAAATTGTATGTGTGTTAAAAGAGATATTTTGATTTTCTTGAACCATATTCAGGTTACAGATTGTAACCATCACTTTGAAGAATGGCTTCTGCTCTGCGTTCAGTTTTTCTTTCAAATGATGAGAGCATTCGTTTTTATCTTAGACTACAACTGCCTAGATATGGAAGATATAGAAAGGGTGTTGTTGATTCTAAAAGTAACATAGCTACGATAAAGATGTGTTCCAACGGATGGGGTTCAAGATACCAGAAGTTGCTAAGAGCTCATAAAGTTTGTTCATCTATGGACACTGAAAACTCAAATCTCTTCTTACATGGACTAGGAATTTTTTCTACTTGCAGGAAATGTAGAACTCAGCCACAGGTAACGAAAACTCAAATCTGTTCATGTTGCGTCCTTTTCTGTTCTTTGAGTTCAATAGAAATCACTTTTTTTTTTCAGGGGAAAGAAAGTTACAGATTTCTGAAGGAAACAATATTGATTACTTGGAAGCAATGGAGTCAGTATACTAAAGTGGCAATTGTACTAATATTCACATTGTTTCTCATACCAAATGCCGATGCTACTGATGCCCTCAAAACTTGTGCATGCTTACTAAAAGAGTGCAGGTATTGCATCCACCGCTAAGTTATCTATTGTTTCTTGTTTTGGTATTCCTGTTTTCTCTTCGCATGCATCAAGAAGATTGTCCTGAACTCATTTATGAGTTCTTCGGGCTCTTTGGCTGCTCTAATAACTAAAATGTTTATTGTTCAAAGGTTGGAACTTGCAAAGTGCATTGCCAACCCAGCATGTGCAGCGAATGTTGCTTGTCTTCAAACTTGTAATAATAGGCCTGATGAGACTGAATGCCAGGTCTTTCTCCACATCATTCATATGCTTGGAGCTTCATCTTTGTGAGAATAATTCTGATATATTATACTTGTTTGGTTTATTCCCATTTCCAGATAAAATGTGGAGATTTATTTGAGAATAATGTAGTTGACCAATTCAACGAGTGTGCAGTCTCTCGAAAGAAATGTGTACCTCAGAAATCTGATGTGGGTGAATTTCCAGTACCTGACCCTGCTGTTCTTGTTAATAGCTTCAACGTTAAGGATTTTAGTGGAAAGTGGTTTATAACTAGTGGCTTGAATCCTACCTTTGATACATTTGATTGTCAATTACATGAGTTCCACACAGAATCAGACAAACTAGTAGGAAACTTGACCTGGCGGATACGAACTCCAGATAGTGGATTTTTCACTCGGTCAGCTGTACAAAGATTTGTGCAGGATCCAACTTATCCTGGAATACTATACAATCATGATAATGAGTATCTTCACTATCAAGACGACTGGTATCTCCTTGTTCTTCCTCTTAACTTCATCATCTCTGTCTTATTTCTAGCTTTCCAAGATACGCATTCCTGCTGCAATTTTTACCTATAATATTCTGATGGATGGCTTTAGTGTTTGTGCTTCAGTGTGGTTTACCTCTATAAAATGGTGTTCTTGAAGTTAGATTGCTCAAAATCTGTATATATTTGTGTACGACTCAAATCTCTTTCGTCTTTCCAAGAGCATATGGTGTACAAAATGTGGTACAAGCAGGCGGGTTTTTACTATCCTTTTTGTTGATGTAATGATGGGAACCTTAGAACTCAGTAGAAATTTTTATGGATGCATTTAGAAACCTTAGAACTCCTACTTTGACTTGTTAAGAATAGTAGTATTTCAGCTATGAATTGTGGTCTTGCATGCACTTCAGAGCTGAACTTCTTTTTTGCAGGTATATTTTGTCATCCAAGATAGAAAACAAACCAGAAGACTATGTATTCGTATATTACAAAGGCAGGAACGATGCATGGGATGGATATGGTGGTGCTGTAGTGTACACAAGAAGTGCAGTTTTGCCCGAAAGCATTGTACCTGAACTAGAAAAGGCGGCCCAAAGTGTAGGCCGGAGTTTCAGCCAATTCATCAGGACAGACAACAACTGCGGACCTGAACCTCCTCTTGTCGAGAGATTAGAGAAGACAGTAGAGCAAGGAGAGAAGACGATCATAAAAGAGGTTGAAGAGATAGAAGGCGAGGTCGAGAAGGTCAAGGACACTGAGATAGCATTGTTTAAAAGGTTGGCTGATGGTTTCAAAGAGCTCCAACAAGATGAGCAGAACATTTTGAGGGAGCTTAGTAAAGAGGAAATGGACATTTTAAGTGAGCTTAAAATGGAAGCAAGTGAGGTAGAAAAACTGTTTGGAAGAGCACTTCCACTTAGGAAATTAAGGTAGTTTTATTTTAAGTATTATTCAAAAATTCACAAATGCTTATAAATAATCCATTCCATTGTATCATTCATCTATAACTGTACAGTTCTTGGCATGCTTAATTTTTCAATCTTTTACCACATAGATGATCAATTATTTGACACTATGCTTACTAAACAAAATAGTTACACAAGTTGAGTATTAAGGTTCATTTTTATATATTATTATACATTTTTACGTATTTTTAATGTGTAATGGATATCACAAATTCGAATTTTGCTAAAATTACGCTTATAAAATCTAAATTTTGCTCAAGAAATACCTCACTTTAATTTTTTACTTAACAAGTGTCGAACATGTGTAACACTCACATGTTGCTTACAAATTGTGTTTATAAAATTTAATTCTTGTTTGAGAAATACTTCATTTTACATGATATTCATAGTGAGGGTCAAACTCAATTGTGACTTTATTTTGACTTTCACAGTATTTTAACATTCACAATTTACTTACAACTTGTTTCAAGCAAGAAGTCTTACATGCTTAAACTAGAAATTTTATAACCAAAGAAATTCTTATCAATGCCAAAGCCCAAGATTTTAGGCTGATTGCTCACTAACCTCATTTGACAAAACAAAATTAACATTAATGATAATCTAGAATTTGATTTAGTGTAATAAAGATGAAGTTCTTCTTCAAGAAAAGTACAGATTTGAAAACAAGAGCAACAGTACAAGGGGAGAGAGTAAGAACTAAAGGGACAGATACTTCTTTCCACTACAAAAGTTCTTTCAAGTTTTTAACCATTTCAAACCCAAATATAGCAATCTTCTTCTATACAGAAAACTTGATTCAGCTTACTGAACCACTGCATAAACAGATATCCCACATCAGCTTTAAGTTTCTTGTAAGCATTTCCAGCAACATTTCATCATCCATTGTCTGCTGCACCAACAAATCAAAGAAGACAGAAACTCATAAACCATAACATGTATTCATTCACAAAATCAAGATACTATTTTATTAGGGGCAGAAACTTACTTGCAACTGTGGTACAACTTCAAGTATTTTAACGACAACTTCTCTTGCAACCTCCCCAGACGAAGATCTAAAATCAAATCGATTTGCATACCTTGCTCGAACCCTAATTGATGAGTTTCGAAATGATTTTCCAACTGTATGCCAAACTCCAACAACAGTGAATCTATCACCAGAAGAATCCTTCCCCAAAGGCCACTTTAATCCACCTCTCACATCTGGATCCAAAATAGCTGAACCAATCAGTTCTTCAATGCACCTCATCTCATCATCCTGGAAAACACAATGGTTAGCTGGATAGAATTTTTCTTCTTACAAATCAATAGGATCCCCTAATCATTGATAATTCAGTATTCAAATGTTAAATGCCAATGCAAAAAACTCCATTTTCCAGAAATGCAGGACTGCACAAATCACATCCTCTGACATTACTAGCCAAAGAATTTACACTTAGAATGGAAAAATCACTTACAGCTAACGCCATTTTAATTCTCTTAGAGCAAAGCATCAGCCTCAGGTCTAGATCCTTATCAAGGCAGGACATGTCTGCAACCAGATGACGAACTTGATTCAACTCAATCTACAAGAGAAAATGTGTGTCTCTTTAAAGAAAATCAGCAAAAAAAAAAAAAAAAAACTGTTTTTGCAACAAGTACCTCCCAGAGCATTTAACACAAGATGAAAACAGATGAAGCTATAATTTTCAAGTTAGCAGAATACTTTACCTTAAAGAGTTTAAGTGTATTGCTGTCTTTCAGCACAGTACATTTGCATGAGATGGTTGAGTCAGGTTGTAAGATATCTGCTACCTATATCATACATACACAAGACAGGAAAGAAATCAGAAAAGTGAAGTATTATAAAGAAAAAACGAGATTTTAAAAACTGTAAAAATTATACCTTTACATGGAATACATCCTTTCCCTCCTCAAAATCAAGTCCCATCTTTTGCACACCTTCATTGACTATATACTCCATATATGAAGGGGAAACATTAGTGTAAAATGATCTTTTCAATTTTCTTACAGTGTTCTCAGGCAGAGATATCTGTTCAGAAGATTCTAGAGAAGATGGTCCCCTGCAAAATGAATAAACCAAATGTTAGGTCAAAGCAAATATAGAAAACAGATCAACCATTGAATTGAATATGAAAATCCCAATCCCTTTCATTCCTTAATCCTTAGAGCAATTGTAACAGAAAGATTAATGATTTAACATGGTTATTCAGGGTAAAACTAACCTACGAAAAAGAATTTTTCCAACCCTAGCAACAAGGCTAGGTTTTGTTGTTATTCCAGACTTGGCATCTCCCATTTCACTTTGAACACTTTGAAAAGCTGAAATCAAATCTTTCTTCACATTTTCAGCAACAAAGGACCAAGGGTTTTCAAGAAACACCTTTCTTTCTTCAGAACAATCTGAAAGAGAAAAAGAAAATCAGGCAAATACAGGAATTGGGAAAGTGGAAAAAGAAGAAAAAAAAGATAAAAATCAGTGTCACAATTAAGGGTTTGCAGAACGAACCCTTTAAACGATCATGGTTGAATACCAAAGTAAGAGGCATTTCACGGGATTTGTATTGATAAGAATCAGAAGAAAAGGGTTCAAGGCTAGTCAAGCTGACAAACAGAGTATGATCATCATCATCATCATCATCATTATCATCATTATAAGCCAAGCCAACAGAAAACCATTTAGAAATTGCAGCATCAGCATAGATAATTTTCTTGTCTCTTTCTCTCTTTTTCTTGCCCAAAGAAGTCTTGAAATTCAGACTTCGATTAAACTGAGGAACTAAAGACTCGGGAATTGGCACCGGAGACGGCGGAGGCGTTGATGAACTGCCACTTCCACTGCCATTACCATCACTCTTCAAATGCCTCTTGTGAGGTGGAATATACGACATATTATATAGAAGGTAGCAAAAAGAACTAAAACCGTCAAGAAATTCTATCCTGAACACTTATATATTGTACTCTGCAGAAATGAGAGCAAATAAGCAAAAAGAAAGCTTTTTTTTCGGCTTCTTGGTTCTATTGGCTTTGAAAGAAACTGTAACTAGGGATTAAAGTAGTTAAAAAAAAAAAAATTCATTACTTTGGATTCTGAATGAGAAATCATAAGGAAATCATGAGAGAGAGACGATTGGAGTAAGAAAGGAGAATTTTCGATCATCCTTTGTTTTGAGATTTGGTGGATGGTGAGGATTAAGGAACACATTTTTTGCGAATTGTAATTGAAGAATAAAGAACTGTTTACTGTTACAAAAAGTGTCATGCCTTTCTCCTCCGAATATTTACCTTATTTCAGTCAAAAGTTGTACCATAGAAAAATTTTGAGGTTTTTTTTTTTTATTTTGTGAAGTGTAAATTAAATTAAAAACACAAAATTAAAAAAAAAAACTATTATTAATATACAATATTTCATTTATAAAAATTTAAATTTTTTTCTTATATATACTTCATCATACTATCATTCACTTAACATTACAGACACATATATATATAAAAACATATATTAGAACATGGAAAAGATAGAAATGCTAATATCTCTTATTGTTGGGCCCGTTTCTCTCATCAGGTTGGATCACCATTTTAGATCTAAATCCTCACGATTTTGTTTTTAGACACCTTCCTAAAAGACCTCAAACTAATGAAATAAGTAAAACACCTTATATTCTAAGCAACTATTGCATCATCTTCAATGTGAGACTTGAATTGATACCCAACAATATCAAATATAGAATCATAGTGAAACTCGTATCCTAACTCTAATTTAAATTAATTGAAATAATTAAAATAAAGAAAGAAGTAAGGAAGAATGATGATGACTTTCGTCTAAAGAGGCATACGCCATCAACTAACGTTCATTAGTTCTCCAACATTTACATCACAACATTCCATGCGACAAAATATGACTTTTACATTCCATACCAACAACACACCCAAAAAAACCAAAACAAAGGAAAAACTTGCAGGAAGTTGATTTGCATATGCCGATTTGATTTGATTTGATCATCATACACCTAGCTATAAGGACAAAAATGACATGAATGACCCTTCCAAAATCCACACCTACTTGGCTTCTCTTCTATGGATCTTTATCAGCAACCATCTCCTCATATGACATTATATATATATAGCTGAAAGAAAACCAGTACTGCAGTTCTTTTTTCATGCATTGCAAGGTGGAGTAAGGCATCTAAAGAAGAATCCCAGCATTTTCTTCTACATAAGAAAACCCAAAAAAGAAGGAAAAAACTTTAATTATTGAAGATCCCTGAAGTTAGTTTTTTTTTTTTTTTTTTCCAAATGAATTAAAAACCAACAAATGGAAGATCGAGACAATAAATAATAATTAATGAATGAATGAAGAAAAACATGCATGTATTGAATCAAATCCACCAAGAAATGTACCAGCATAAGTAGAGCTTAGTGTTTCAAAATGAGCAGACAACTAATAACTACTACAACTTGGGAAGTCAACAGAGTGGACACTGTTATCTATTAACTTCAACCAGATCAAGAATACCATAAATGAATTTATTCACAAAAAATACCTGTAATAGTAGGAGCAGTACTTGAAAAAGAAATCTAAATAGTGTGTACTGTTCTACTAATTATGGCATTTAATTTTAGTTATGGGATTGGGAGAGTCTACTTTATATAGTATTAGTAGTTGTTAAGCTTGAGAGAAAACACATATGGATATATGTGTGTGTGTATAATAAATGTTATAAATTGATGAGTAAATAAAGATCTGAAGATTAATTTATTGTGTGAATAATCAAAGTAATTAATCTCAATCTAAAAAGGCTATTCATATTTGACAGGAAATTAATAATCACCTAATATTTTTCAATGCTTAATTATGAGACATGAATGTAAATTGATTCTTTTGTATTCCTTCTCCTAACACAAAAATCCCATAAATTCAATAGACAAGTATAAATATTAAAGATGGTAAACATTTAGAATTGGAATTACAAATTCCAATCCAATAATGGTGGCATAACATTTAGAGAGGGACTTACTGGCTTAGAACTGTGCAGGAGTTTTGGTGGGATTTTGTAAAGATCTTCATCTACTGGTTTGACATTAATGGAAGTAGTTGGTCTTTGCGTGGTAACACCGTCGTCCTGCTTTGGGAATTGCTTTCCAGACAAAAGCTGATTTCTTGGCTGCTCCTTCACGTCATGTACCTTCACTTGTTTTCTCTGTTCCTTAAAATCTGAGCTTTTCCTTGTCTTCTTCCCACCACCACCACCACCACCATAACCGTTACCATTGCCATTGTCAACCTTTGTCGTCTGTAATACAATCTCCCCCCATCATATTTCACATCAATTAATAATCATCATCACTACAATCCCTTCTTTTTTTTGCTTTTCTTTAAATTTATTTTTTCTCTCTTTAATAAGCAGAGTTAATTAATTCATGAGTTCTTTCACATCTTTGGAGCAAACATAACAAAACAAAATCCATTGGCATCAAACAAAATCCAGCATCCTTCATTCAGTTCTTGAAAGATAAAGCAGATTCAGGCATTAACTCACCACGGGTTTGATAGTTTTCTATGTACATAGTAGTCATTTCGTTTGATGTAGATTTTTGGGAAATGGAAGGTGCAGTTTTGCCGACTTTTATTTTAGCATTATCAAGAACATGACTCATCCTGCCAAAAGTGGTCCTAGTCGTCTATGAATAATTGTCATCCTTATTTCTTTTACCTTTTTTAATTCTTCCCCTATCATAATGGGTATGAACAGAAACAAACCATGGTGGACCTACATACACACGCTACAGAACAGAGAACTTCAGTTTACAGAGACGGAAAAAGCGTGGGCATCACAAATTCACACACACACACACAAGAAAAAAAATCATTATCATCTCCATTCTCTCTGTCCTCATAGAAAACCCCCAAACACAAAAAGTAATGGAGAATTTAAAACCATCAACATCAAATAAAAAAACAAAATTAATTCAATTTGATTTACCTTTCTAGGCGGAACAGAAACAACACGGATAGGAGGAGGTTTTTCAAAATCAGTAGCGTAGAGATCATCAGCGAAACCGCGAGGAGGAGAATCGGCTGTACCGCGAGCAGCAGCACAAGGTGGACAGTGACAGAGAGCTGATGAAGTAGGACGAATTAAACCAGCTTGTCGAGCACATTCAAAGTACTGAGTAATTGGTAGGTCATTTGCGTATTCCCAGTTCCCAAACGCCGGAATCTGTCCACTTTTCTTCACATCCTGAAACAATTCATCAACACAAACAAAAAAAAAATCAATTTCAAGTTCAAACACGAACAGAAACAGAAACAGAAACGAAAGGGTTTGAAAAGGGATAATGTGAACTTACGAAATCCATGGTGGGTTGGTGAAAAAGGAGGAAACTTTGAAGAATTGAAGAAGAAAGGATGGATGGATGGATGAATGAATGAATAAGGTAGGTAAACAGGATATTCTTGTGAGGAAGAAAAAAGTGAGGAAGCTTTTATAGGTGTTGAAAAAGCTCACTAACTAAGATATAAAAGGAAAAAAAAAGTGTTTGTATTATATTATAGAGACTCAAAAAAAACTACTATTTTTGTTTGATTGTGATTGTCCCACCACCTTCTTCTTCAATATGTGGTTTTTATTAATTTACTATTGATTAATCTTTACTAATAGTATTTAAAGTTATTGTTTTGACTAATTTGTATTCAATTTAATTTGAGTATATATATAACTATTGGTCGATTTCACGATAACTCTCACAGTTAGAGTCGGACACTTACAAACTGAAGCGTTGAGTGACATGAGAAAATAATGTTACACAAAATTAGAAATTTGATACTTATTGTAAACGCATCTTAAAATGAAACACTCATAAATTGAAGTGTTGGGTGACATTAGAAAGCAATGTTACACGAAATTAGAAGTTTGATTCTTATTGTAAACGCGTCATGTAAGAGTTAAAAATGAGTTATTATGCTATTAAGAATTAGATTCTATTGGTATAATGGTCTAAACCAACAAACAAAATTATTCAAAGTGAACTCTTATCTCATTTTAATTGTCCAAATTGAAACTCGGTTTGCCATAATGAGTAAACTACATTTACGAGATCCTCACAATGAGAAAATACATTATAAATATTACGCATTACTTCTAAATTACGAGTTCAACTTTTATTGTAAGTAATTTGTTTGCGCAGTAAAAAAAAAAAAAAAGGGAAAATGGGCAATTTTTGTCTACTAATGGATAATAGAATAGTGATCTAGGACTACAAGAAAGAAGAAAAAAAAGTCAAAATAGTAGAAAGAATTTACCAGTGATTTGCGGAGACTATTTTGCAGCTTTTCACGTGGCACCTCTACATGTTAATACCATATACCCGAACCAGTTTAAAACGTATTATCAAGTAAATATTTTCAGATCTTCCTTTTTTAATAACCGATCATCAATATATTTTTAAGTTGAGCAATATGAGACTTCATATTGTATTCTTATTATATATCATTATACGTTTTTATACATTTCTTTGATTAGATCAAATCAAAAGAGATTAATTTTAATATTTTTTTCGAAATATATATATATATATATATATATTATAAAAAAAGAGTGGTTGATTGAATTGGATTACGGTTGAAAGAACAATTATGGCAAACTGCAATGTGAGAAGAAGATCTCATCAGTATCCAACCTTAAATTGGGGAGGAAAGAGAGAGTTAGTTACTTCAAGAAAAAGGGAACAACAGAATTCAAAGCATCAAGAAATAATATATATATATATATATGTATATGTATATACGAAACTTTTGTGTTTTTAAAGGTAATAAAAAGTCAAACTTTTGCAGTAATAAATATTGAAAAAAGGTCGACTTTTTACTTCTCCTTCCTGTGTTCTTTCAGTTTCTTGTCGTTGACGATCATGTTCTTTTTACCACTTTGTGTGTGTGTTTTTATTTTATTTTATTTGCTTAATCAAAAATAAATAATTCTATTATAATAGAAAATATCACATTATTCGTCTAAAAAATCATCTAATCCAATATTTTTTAAGTAAAGAATCTAAAATTTTTTAATTTAATGATGCGTTTTAACAAGGTACTCACGAATCAAAACGAACAATATTATTAAGTAATTTATGACAAATTAATCTTTTTTGTACTTTTCACGAGAACTCTCTTGAATTCGACTTTCAATCTCAAACCGACAACAATAACTAATTTCATTTTCTATAAGAATTTTTCTATTAAAAATAAATAACCGATCACGAAATATGTCATACCAAACATATAACTAAAGAACGTAAATAATTGATTACGAAATAAGTTCTAATGCAATAAACAGAAATCGAACTTTCAAACTTATAACTAAAAAGACGAAATAAACAATCACTAGACTATAGATATATATATATATATATATATATATATATATATATATATATATATATATATATATAGTACTTTTGTTAATATAAGGATAAGAAGAGAAAAAAGGAAAGGAGAAAACGTGTATGTACTATTCCTTGTTAGTGTATATCTTTTGACCTCCCTTGATTTACGCTGCCAAAACTCAAAAGAAGCAGAAGCAGCAGAAGAAGAAGAAATAACTAAAAGATAAGGGAAAAAGGAAGTATGGGTTTTTGCCAGTATTGTTGCTGTGAGAAAAAGAAGAAAGTCATGGGGGCCGCCCGCCCACCCGCCCGTAGGAAATAGGAATAGGTTTAGGGTTAGGGTTAGGCTAAGGTTAGGGTTAGGTTTGCTGGCAATTCTGTACATTTTTGTACTTTCTCTCTCTTCCCTCTCTCTCCCTCCTCTGCTGCACAGAAACTCTGTTTGGTTCCGAGGCGTCGGTGGTCACCGACCGGTCATTGACTATTTTTTTTTTAATTAATTATTTTTTGGCAATTTTAAATCAATTCATATTCTAACTAATTTGTTTAAATCGAAAATAAACGTCAGACCGGTCATTGTCTAAATTTTTTTTAAATAATTTTACGCAAATCAACAATCAAACTCTCTCATTTAAACAAAAAAACTCCTTATCAATTCATCTGCATTTAAAATATTTTTTTTTGATTAATTTATACCAAATTCAACAATCGACATGCCCTTAAAACAAAAGTCATTGCCAGTTTAACTGCGTTTAAAAGAATATTTCTTTTTATTAATTGCAATAAAAAATTATTTTTTTATTACACAATACTGTCTTTATTATATCAAAAAAATATTACTCAATACTATTTTTAGTATATTGAAAGAATATTTCAAATTGAAAAATCTAGTATTATATATTATTACACATTTATTTATATATATATATATTGCATATTTATATCAACAATATATAGATAAAAATGATATACGATATATCCATCCGATAAACATATCTTTTTCAGATAATTTATTATTTAAAATAATATATTATCTTTAATATATATCTTTTCATAATCAAACTCTTGAGTGATTCATTAAACCATAGAATCATTATTAAAACTATTATAATATTTTGAAAATGTTCCAAAATATATATATATATATATATATATATACACTTTCCATATTAAAAAGTGGATACACCAAAATTTTAAAGATTAGCGTGAAACTATTCTCCAAATCTTGGTTATAAATTCACCTCATTAATTAATTAATTCACCACAACCATGATCTTTATATTCATTGCAGACATAATTGCAAAAAGAAGAGAATAAATATAGCATATATTGCATATTAACCCTGAATATTTATTACTCAAAGCCACCATAATTTCATATAATTATACACACATATATATATATGTGTGTGTGTATGTATATATCACCGTATGTATATGGTATTATTACCAAACACTAGATAATGGAAACTCCAGGTAATGGTACTGAAAATGAAAGGAATGTTCATAAAACATTAGATAAAGAGACAATAGATAAGCTCAAGAATGATGCAGGTTTCATGAGGACAATGTATGAGAAGGCATTTAGCCCACAACCACCACCACCACCACCTGCTCCACCGTCACAAGGCAGCAGTTCCGGTGGAGGAGCCACCGAAAAGGAAAAGGGTTCATCTTCCGGTTCCCAAAAGTAGTAGATTATGATTCAGAAAATCACACATTAATTTCTTCCTTCTAATATTTATATTTCTTTTCTTAAATACTTAAATCATATACGTAGCTACTATCACTCGAGCAATGTCTTATCGTCTAAATACTATGTTCATTTAATTTACGTAATAAGTAAAAAGACCAAATTACCCACGGAAAAGAAATTCAAACAAGGACTAAGGTATCATAGAATCATGGAAGAAACAAACACTACAAAATATATCCCTTACACAACATTCAAAGAGATGAACTTGATGAGACTAACATCACAAGAAAGGAATTCTAAGCATTTTCTCACACATGATATTTCTAATAACTATATATATATTTTTGGGGTAGGATGGGGGGGGGGGGGGGTGTAATTGACATTTTACTTACTTCACTCCTACAATGGACATAAGAAAACGAAGCTTTTCCTGGGAATCTTTGATATCTGAGAAATCTTTAAAGGAAGAGGGTGGTTCAACGCCAGTAAACACATACAAGGCCTTTAGTTCCTCGGTTAAGGTTGGATGATGTTCCGTCTTGTAGCCAACTATTGCTCGCATTGCATTGATCTGATCCCATAAGTTCTTCTCACTGGGAGAAATCTAACAAGTAGAATAAATGACTCAGAACGTTCAAGAACAGAATCTTGAATTAACAAGGTACAAGATATATGATGCAGTCTTAAAAGATCCCAGATAAATATATGTATTATATATATAAAAGTTAAATAAAAGCTTCAATTCCCTTGGACTAAATCTCGTAGCATTGATCATTAAATGAAACAATGGAGATGTTTTGAAGCATAATCTTTCATCATGTTAACTCTGTAGTAAGTTAAATAGCTATCAGAAGACTGTATGTCACTGCATAATTATCTTGAAGATAAGAAGGTTCGTCATATTTGAGTATTTTGTGTAGGATTAAACACGTTATAAAATCACAGTGAGTAAGTTACTACCAATTGAAGTCAAAAACCTTGCCAGAGAAGCTGGCAAGGTCTATTGTCGCCTTATATTTGCAGATATATACCAACATACAACGTTTACAGTTAAGGTAATGATTGCCAAAACTAATCATTATCAAATCAAGAAACACAAAGGCGAATATAAAAAGTAAATACTTCGATTAAGAACTGACCTCAGTTGTACCTTTTGCAGCCTCCGGTTTATGTGGTACTCGATCACCTGATCACAAGGAAGGAATTCAAAATCATTGAACAGAAAATGAAATGACAGAATTGGGGTAAAACTCAAAACTCACCAGTGCTTTCTTTATGGGTTGTACTGCTGTCCACCGGCTTATCTTCCTGTTTAATAGTAACAGCAGCGTATTGCATTTGTGGACTCTGGCCAGCTTGTTTCTCTACTACTTTGCTGCTTACTTCCTCATCGCCATTAATCAATATGCTCCGACTCTCAATAACTCGTGCATTCTCTCTATCATCAACAACAGCATCTTTCCTCGTTCCACCACTTATTTCTATGTATCTGTTCTTTTCATCTGTACTAATCTCATCATCTGTTTTGCCAGTTCCTGCTGCAACCTTGTTCAAGTTTTTCTCTGTTTGTTTTGTATTTTTGGCACTTTTATCTTCCTTTTTCCCTCCGAGTCCAAGAGATTTCTTGAGACGTTCCTTATTTTTCTTCTTGTTCTTCTTGGCAGACTCTCCAGACTGGCTGCCCTCATCCCTGATTTTCTCCAGCAAACTTGTGCTCTCAGCTTTAAGTACTTCCCCTTCTTCACTTTTACCAGTTGAACTTTCAATTTCCCCCTCAACTGGCTTAGCTACCACAACTCGAGTCACAACTGGTTCCGGCTTCTCATCCTGAATCTCTCTCATCGATGATCCTTCAAGTAGAACTTCACTTCGAGCTTCAGCCTTAACATCCTTCTCACTATTTAGATCCATTTCCGGCACCACATTCTCAGCCTGTCCCTCTTTGTTCTCATCCTCCACTAATTCCATTCTCATTTCCACACTTTCCTTCATGTCGTGTACTTGTTTTTTCTCATCTTCATCGTCACCCACATCCTCTTCTGCTCTGTCCATTAACAGTTGTGGTGGTTCATAATCCAGCATTCCAGAAGCTTCTGGCATGGGCAACAGCTTGTTCATCAGCTTCTCAGTGCACGTATAACCCGCCAAAACGACTCCGAAGGGGATCGATACAGCAAAACCAAGAGCAGACATAACTACAAGTGGAGGAAGAACCACTGGAGCAGATGATATAAAAAACCCAGTGATCACAAACTTCTTCCCTAACCATAGTCCTCCGCTTAAAATCCTACTAATCTTGCTTTGACTCACTTCCTCCTCCCCATACCCTAAATCCGGATATTCCTCATTTTCCCATTCATCTACAGGATCTTCCATCCTATACAAATTACCAAATCATCTAGGGTTTCTTAGCAAGGTAATCTACAAAATAAAGTAAGAACTTCCTCCCTAAAACACCATTAAGAATCAGATGCTGGTTTTTTTTTTTTTGGGGGGGAGTTGGAATGAAAAAATATTATATATATATAAACATCATTCAAGTGAACCTGTTCAAAATTAACCAGTCCAATCCAATGATGAAGAACAGAAAGATTATAACTACCAAATATTATCCAAAAGCAGACAGAAATTAATACTCATATTTAAACACCAAAATAGATTCGGATGATTAAAAGAGAAAAAAAACCCACAAGAACACCCAAATAAATTCAAGGATTCCAGAATGGGTAATAAATTAAAATTTAAAAATCAAAACGAAATGAAGAAATCAAATTAACCGAGTGTATATTTATATTTATTTTTTTTTTTTTTGGAAATTGAGTGTATATTTATATTTAATTTACCTGGTGATGGATTCAAGATCAACAACGAACTAGAACTCTTGTTCCTACATTCACTGTAAGCTCCCCAAAAAAAAAAAAAAAAAAAGTGGGTAGGGTTTATGTGGGTTTTTTGAGGAAGTTTCGAAAAGAATCAGCAAAAAAGGGCAGATATAGAGTAAGGAAGGACACGCGTTGGAAAGAGAGCAAAAACAGCTGCCGGTGATATATATACAAAAATCCATGCGTCAATAAAAGAGACGCCAGAAGCATGCAGAAACCTTCCCCAAGTTGCCAGCCAACAAAGCCAAAATTAGCAGAAGATAAACAAGATTACATCTTTGCAGCAGAACCTGGATCCCGCATCTCGAGAAAATATATACATACATACATATATGCATATATATGTATATTAAGAAAAAAGGGACTAATTATTATTATATTTAAACCTTAAATTAAACAAATTCTTGAAGAATTGGTGACAAAATGCATAGAAAATCCTCCAATTAAAGAAATAAAAAAAACACAGAAAAAAGATGAACGAACACAACCTTAGTAAAAGCAAATTATAACAAGACAGGAAATTGACTAAAAGAAAATAACTACTGAACATGAAATCATTATCAATTAGTCTGCAACCCTGTCGATGACGTTGGCAACCACATTTTTGGATTCCTTCAGCAACTGAATGCTCTGATTCAATCTCCTACGTTTGTTAGCTATGATCGGAGATTCTTCCAACAACCTCTCCAGACCAGAACCGGCTGTAGATCCATCTCCGGCTCGAGGTTCAAGCAAGCCTTTCATAATTTCTCCTTCAATTTCATTGTTAATTAGATTCTGAATGCTTGAAAATATACGCAGAGCCATCAAATCGACCAATCTTCTCAGAACGACTTTCCAGTACGCAGTCATTCTCATCTTCAAATCGAATGCTTGCCGGAGTACAGCCTGGTGACGGCGGAGATGTCCGACTTCAATTTCTCCGAAACCGTCGATCGATATTGTTTTGGTCGGTGATGAATCGTAATTTGATACAATTTGGATGAACTCCTCTTGTTTAGTCATTAGATTGTTCCATGCTGTTATGTACTCTGGCTGGCATGTGTAATCAATGATTTTCTCCATTTCGATTATTTCCATAAACCAATTGGCTGATTTTTCCTCCTCTTTGGTAATTAGGGCTTGTGTAGCCCTTCGCATGTAGGGTTGTAGTTGTGGGAAATTCTCCGAATGTTCTACCAAAATTGGGGATAAAACACTTTCTACGTAACTCCAAACTCTGTTCAGGAATTCAACAGGGGTTGAGGAAATGGAATTCACCTTGATTTGCAAAGAAACCATGAACGCCGAGCGAGGCAAGAAATTCGGCAACCAAATTCCTTTGGATTCCTCCAGTATGTCAATTTCGTGTTTTAGGAAATCCTCCTTTGGCTCATTCTCGCAGCAATTCTCCTGTAATTCGGCACAATATTGGGCGAACAATTCCAACAGCCTGGCAGTGCAGTGCCTCTGTTTGTCGTTTGGGAATTCGTCGAACTCCCCACGAATGAATATTTTCTTCAGTGATTCCTTAGCAGTAGACAGAACATGCATGAATGCTCTTGTTGCTTCCCCAATCGATGTCAAATGCTGTGGCATCTTCCTCAATTCAGACAAATTTGAGTTGAGATTCTCATTGATCTTCCTGACGATTTCAGGTAAACTTTTTGATATAATAGTCGCTTGGATTTGAACCAGCTTGTGTGCTAAAACTGGTATCCCAACCATTGATTTTCTAATTTTTGAAAGCAAAGGATGAGTTTGGAACAGAAGGGATTCTTCAGCTCGAGCATCCTCATAGGATTCAACCCCGATTCGATTCCTTACAACAACATAACCAAGTCCAATATTGACATCATCAGCTGTAACTTTCTCATAGAGACCTTCTGGGGATCTGTCTGGCTTGGTGACAACTGCCAGAGTTCTTTCCCCTGTTTTGTCAACTTTCCGAGACATTCGGATTGATTCACAGGTAGAAAAATCAACCGTAGCAGAAAGTACATTCAATATAATGCTTTCTTCCGGCTTTATATACTCCATAATAATACTTGAAACCTGCTCATATATGTCTTCAGGCTGACCATGAACTGGAACTCTAGTAATACCAGGCAAATCCACCATTGTAACATCGGGTACACCACTTTTTTTCACAGTAAGTGTCAAAGGGTTGTTGGAAATTCCCTTGCTCCGTCCAGCAATTTCATCAGTAGCAAGAGCAATTGCATCAGCTACACCGTCCTCATCCGTGGAAATTATTTTTCCATTGAATTCCAAACTCATCACAGCCTGAGGAGAGTTATGACTTTGTAGCCTCATGATTAAAGGTACCCTCGTGCAGATTCCTTGTCCTCTTGGCAGACTTATTCCAGCTAAAGACTCAAGAACACTGGATTTCCCAGAAGACTGATCTCCAACAACTACAATGGTAGGTAGCTGAATTCCTTCTTGGGTCACTTTGAGATTTCTCAGCTTGTCAACACAATCCAACAGAGGACGGATTCTGTCATTGTAGGACGAGATAATTGGTGCATTTATTATCGTAGATCCTTTATCTCCTTCGACCACTGAAACAATGGAGCAATTGTTCTCTTCAACTTCTAAAGAAGCCATGCCCTTCTGCAATTCCTGCTGGTGAGGCTGCAAATTAGTGACCTTTGTAATTTACTCATTACAGGTTGTAATTTGCTTTTGTTTTTTTTTTTTTTTTTAAAAAAGTAATTTTTGCTTTTGCTTTTTTTTTTTTTTTTTTATCAAACCACTAGAATGGCTTTAGAAAATGAAAAGCAAATTTGTTTATGGCATCAACGCTTGGACACCCTTAAAGCATATTTTTCCTACTTTGTTTAATTCCTTAAAAACTAAGTTTTAAAGCATATTTTTCCTACTTTGTCTAATTCTAAAAACTAAGTTAAAATGTTCTACTTGTGAAACTTGTGTTTTAGCCAAAAATCATCGTATAGTGTATTTCCTAAAAGTAATAATAAATCATTGATGTCATTTTCTTTAATTCACTCAGATGAGTGAGGTCCTTCTCAACATTCTACTTTAGATGGTATGAGGTGGTTTATTACATTTATAGATGATTGTACTCGCATTACATGGATTTATTTACTTAAGCACAAAAGTGATGTGAATGAGATTATTAAACAGTTTTGCACTATAATTCAGAATCAATTTACTACAAAAATTAAAATTTTACGTTATGATAATGGAGGTGAATACCTCACTCATGATCTTGCCACTTTCTTCCAATCACATGGAATAATTCATCAAACTTCATGTGCTAGCACACCACAACAGAATGGCGTTGCTGAACGATGCAATCGTCAACTTTTAAAGGTAACTAGAGCTTTTTTAGAACTAAATGTTCCTAAATATATGTGGGGTTATGCAATATTATCTTCTATGTATGTCATAAATCGTGTACCTTCTAGTGTGCTAGCATTTAAAACCCCTTTGCGGGTTCTAACTGAAAAAACTAAGGAACCGCCTCATGTATCCAATCTTCCTCCTAAAGTTTTTGGTTGTGTTGCTTATGTTCATGTATATTCTCACCAACGAGATAAGCTATCACCATGGGCTATTAAATGTGTATTTGTAGGATATGCTTCTCATCAAAAGGGATATCGATGCTATCACCCACCCACTAGGAAGATGTACACCACTATGGATGTCACTTTCACTGAGGATCTTGCATATTTCTCTACTAATGGCTCTCCTCTTCAGGGGGAGACTGATAATGGCTATAAAGAGCAAAGCCATACAGATTACATTCCTAACAATATTACTACATCCTTCTTTCCAACTGCTCAAAGGGAAATTCATGATATTGAGACTCAACAAGCACATAAGAGTGAAACTTTTATGGGAGAGGAAACAATATTACCAACAAACTCAAATTTGTCACTCCCATTGCAACAGGTTTAATGCACTTCGAAACTCCACATGAGGTAAATTTTGAATTTAATGAGCCTTTAAATGAGACCTTAAATGGTCATGAAGATGAACCCGAAATAGAACTGTCACAAAGATATACACTACCACCACGTAAAAATCGTGGTAAGCCTTAGACCCAATATGATGCAAATATAAAAGGTAAAGAAAGATATTTCATTAGTAATTATGTGTCAACTAAAAATGTACCCAAGTCATACGAATCATTCTTGTGTCAAATATATGTTGTATCTATTCCAAGAAAGTTGCAGGATGCATTGACAAATGATAAATGGATTATAGCAATGGCAGAAGAAATGAAAGCATTACAAAAGAATTGTACTTGGGATATGGTTCCTTTGCCCCCAGGAAAGAAAATTGTTGGATGTCGATGGATATTCACTGTAAAGCACAAAGTTGATGGTTCCATAGAAAGATACAAGGCAAGACTAGTTGCAAGAGGATATACTCAAAAGTATGGTGAGGATTATAATGAGACATTTGCTCATGTAGCAAAAATTAATACCATACGAGTACTACTCTCTGTTGTTGCAAATCAAAATTGGCCACTTCTACAATTTGACGTAAAAAATGCTTTCCTTCATGGAGAACTCGAGGAAGAAGTATAACATGGATCATCCACAGGTATTTCTGAACTCCAAGAAAAAATGAACTCAAGATATTCATCTTATGATTTGAAAAAAACAAATTTGGTGTGTAAGCTAGAAAAGGCATTATATGGGTTAAAACAATCTCCTCGAGCATGGTTTGGAAGATTTGTACTAGCAATGAAGAACTTTGGTTATAAACAAAGTAACTCGGATCATACACTCTTCCTAAAACACAACATAGATAAGGTGACTTCTCTAATCATCTATGTTGATGATATGATCGTGACTGGCAATGATGAAGTTGAAATGGGAAGACTGAAAAACTACTTATCCACTGAATTCGAGATGAAAGAACTTGGTGAATTAAAGTATTTTATTGAAATAGAAGTGGTGCGATCAAATCAAGGTATATTCCTTTCTCAAAGAAAATATGTTTTAGATTTACTAACTGAGATAGGAATGCTTGATTGCAAACCAATAGATACTCCTATGGAACAGAACCACAAGTTATATGAAAATCCAAGTGATATTCCTACTAATAAGGAGAGATACCAACGTCTAGTAGGAAAATTGATTTACCTATCTCATACAAGACCTGATATAGCTTATTATGTGAGTGTTGTTAGCCAATTTATGCATGCTCCAAGTGAAAGTCATATGAATGTTGTAAATCGAATTTTACGATATCTAAAGAGCTCTCCAGGGAAAAGGATTATGTTTGCTAAGAACAATCACTTGAATATTAAAGGGTACACAGATTCCGATTGGGCAGGAGATAATACTGACAGATGTTCTACTTCAGGTTACTTTACCTTTGTAGGTAGGTAATAATCTTGTTACTTGGAGAAGTAAAAAACAAAATGTTGTATCTAGATCCAATTGCTGAAGCTGAGTATAGAGCTATGTCCCAAGAAATATATGAGTTGTTATGGGTAAAGTCTATCATGCAAGATTTAGTTTTACAACCTACATGTGCTATGCCATTATCCGGTTCAACACGATCACACCAAACATATAGAGGTAGATCAACATATTAATAAAGAAAAATTGGAAGCAAAAATTATTGAAGTCTCATTCGTCCAATCTGAAAATCGGTTAACCGATATACTGACAAAAACAGTTTCAAGTCGAGTTTTCTCCGAAATACTAAACAAGTTGGGCATGCAAGATATCTATGCACAACTTGAGGGGGAGTGTTAGCATAATTTATGTCCGAATTAAGGGATTTAATCCTGAATTAGGGGGATTAGGTTGTAATTTGTTTTTGTAAGATAGAAGTTCTCTTGTGTTTTTTGTTGTTTTGTTTTATTTTTTTGACTCATTTAATTTTTTTAAGTTGAATTTTTTATCTCCACCTATTGTTAAATTAGTGTTTTGTTCTATTACCTTGTGTAATATTTTTATTTTTATTTAATTAGAATGAAAAAAAAAAAAAAATATATATATATATAAACATCATTCAAGTGAACCTGTTCAAAATTAACCAGTACAATCCAATGATGAAGAACAGAGAGATTATAACTACCAAATTCTACCCAAAAGCAGACAGAAATTAATACTCAAAATGGACTTGGATGATTAAAAGAGAAAAAACCGACAAGAACACCCAAAAAACGCAGAAAAAATATGAACGAACACAACATTAGTAACAGCAAATTATAATAAGACAGGAAATTGATTAAAAGAAAACAACTACCGAACATGAAATCATTATCAATTAGTCCGCAACCACTGTCGATGACGCGTTGGCAACCACATTTCGGGATTCCTTCAAGAATCGAATGCTCCGATTCAATCTCATACGTTTGTTAGCTATGATCGGAGATTCTTCCAACAACCTCTCCGGACCAGGAACCGGGGGTTAGATCCATCTCCGGCTCGAGGTTCAAACAAGCCTTTCATAATTTCTCCTTCAATTTCATTGTTAATTAGATTCTGGAATGCTTGAAAATATACGCAGAGCCATCAAATCGACCAATCTTCTCGGAACGACTTTCCAGACGCAGTCATTCTCATCTTCATATCGAATGCTTGCCGAGATGTACTGCTGGTGATGGCGGAGATGTCCGACTTCAATTTCTCCGAAACCGTCGATCGATATTGTTTTGGTCGGTGATGAATCGTAATTTGATACAATTTGGATGAACTCATCTTGTTTAGTCTTTAGATTGTTCCATGCTTTGTTATGTACTCTGGCTGGCATGTGTAATCAATGATTTTCTCCATTTCGATTATTTCCATAAACCAATTGGCTGATTTTTCCTCCCTCTTTGGTAATTAGGGCTTGTGTAGCCCTTCGCATGTAGGGTTGTAGTTGTGGGAAATTCTCCGAATGTTCTACCAAAATTGGGGATAAAACACTTTCTACGTAACTCCAAACTCTGTTCAGGAATTCAAAAGGGGTTGAGGAAATGGAATTCACCTTGATTTGCAAAGAAACCATGAACGCCGAGCGAGGCAAGAAATTCGGCAACCAAATGCCTTTGGATTCCTCCAGTATGTCAATTTCGTGTTTTAGGAAATCCTCCTTTGGCTCATTCTCGCAGCAATTCTCCTGTAATTCGCAGACAATCTGGGCGAACAATTCCAACACTGGCAGTGCGGTGCCTCTTTTTGTCGTTTGGGAATTCGTCGAACTCCCCACGAATGAATATTTTCTTCAGTGATTCCTTAGCAGTAGACAGAACGTGCATGAATGCTCTTGTTGCTTCCCCAATCGATGTCAAATGCTGTGGCATCTTCCTCAATTCAGACAAATTTGAGTTGAGATTCTCATTGATCTTCCTAACGATTTCGGGTAAACTTTTTGATATAATAGTCGCTTGGATTTGAACCAGCTTGTGTGCTAAAACCTGGTATCCCAACCATTGATTTTCTAATTTTTGAAAGCAAATGATGAGTTTGGAACAGAAGGGATTCTTCACTCGAGCATCCTCATAGGATTCAACCCCGATTCGATTCCTTACAACAACATAACCAAGTCCAATATTGACATCATCAGCTGTAACTTTCTCATAGAGACCTTCTGGGGATCTGTCTGGCTTGGTGACAACCGCCAGAGTTCTTTCCCCTGTTTTGTCAACTTTCCGAGACATTCGGATTGATTCACAGGTAGAAAAATCAACCGTAGTAGCGAAAGTACATTCAAGATAATGCTTTCTTCGGCTTTATATACTCCATAATAATACTAAAACCCTGCTCATATATGTCTTCAGGTGACCATGAACTGGAACTCTAGTAATACCAGGCAAATCCACCATTGTAACATCGGGTACACCACTTTTTTTCACAGTAAGTGTCAAAGGGTTGTTGGAAATTCCCTTGCTCCGTCCAGCAATTTCATCAGTAGCAATAGCAATTGCATCGGCTACACTGTCCTCATCCGTGGAAATTATTTTTCCATTGAATTCCAAACTCATCATAACCCGAGGAGAGTTATGATTCTCTAGCCTCATGATTAAAGGTACCCTCGTGCAGATTCCTTGTCCTCTTGGCAGACTTATTCCAGCTAAAGACTCAAGAACACTGGATTTCCCAGAAGACCGATCTCCAACAACTACAATGGTAGGTAGCTGAATTCCTTCTTGGGTCACCTTGAGATTTCTCAGCTTGTCAACACAATCCAACAGAGGACGGATTCTGTCATTGTAGGGCGAGATAATTGGTGCATCTATTATCGCAGATCCTCTATCTCCTTCGACCACCGAAACAATGGAGCAATTGTTCTCTTCAACTTCTAAAGAAGCCATGCCCTTCCGCAATTCCTGCTGCTGAGGCTGCAAATTGGTGACCTTTGTTAGCATAATTTATGCCTGAATTAGGGGATTTAATTTACTCATTACAAGTTTTAATTTGCTTTTTTTTTTTTTTTTTTTTTTTTGAAAAAGTAATTTGCTTTTGTTAGTAGTGGTCTAAAGGGAAGATTCCATGCTTTTGTTTTATGTTTTTTTTTTTTTTAACAGTAATTTGCTTTTGTTAGTGGTGGTCTAACGGGAAGATTCCAAGGGGAATATTTAATTTTCCGTCCTTATTGTCAGACAAACGTTTTTTTTTTTTTTTTTTTTTTAAACTTATGGGCAGACAAACTTTTGTATATACATATCATTGTTTTGTATAAAAAATATATATAGAGAATACTATTCTTTCTATATCTATTTCTTGTCATTATCTATTTTGTCATGGTATAAGTGGTCGTACTAATTATGAATCTTGGGCTCGGATAGCCCGTATCTCGAGAAAATATATACATACATACATATATATGCATATTTTTTTTTTTTTTTTTTTTGGTAATTACATATATATATATATGCATATATATGTATATTAAGAAAAAGGGACTCATTATTATATTTAAACCTTAAATTAAACAAATTCTTGAAGAATTGGTGACAAAAAGCATAGAAAATCATCCAATTAAAGAAATAAAAGTATTTTCTTTAAGCTTGAAGCAGAAATTCTTGACTTAGATTAAAAGGAAAACAGAGGTAAACATTAAAAAAGAGAATAAACATCATTCTCCATTAGAGTTAATCCTCGTTGGCTCGTTCATGATCTTGGCAACAATATCTTTCGATTCCTTGAGCAAATTGATGCTTTGATTCAACCTCGATCGTTTATCAGCAACACCAGGTGATGATGCAAAGAAATCAGTCAACAAATATCTTCAAGATTTGACAGCTGGGATGGAATTACGGTGGAATAATGGCCTGATTATTTGAAGAAGAGCGTTGAGCTGCAAACTGTTCTGGATATTGAACCCTGCAAAACGTCCCAATGGAGGTATTTTTCCGTTAGAATCCTCCGACGATCAAGTTAGTCGAAAAGATTCAAAGAAATAAAAAATAAACCCCGGTTCATAAACCAAGGTGTATTATGATAAGAAGAAATAGAAAAATGATTTGTTTTGCATGTAAATCAACCAAAAAAAATGTATTTAAGAAGAGAGAGAATAAATATATGTTTCTTTGGTAAAAAGTGTATAAGTTCAAAAAAGGAAAAAGAGGGATCCCTAAAATGATAAGGGAGTTTGCCTTTTATAGGCAAACTTTCTTATTATTAGGTGGGATTAGGTTAAGAAATCATTACTTACCTACATTATCTGTCTACACGGCTATTATTATAGTTTTTTTCATACGTCCAATCTCACGATTGCTTGGTCAAATATAACACGAAATCATGGATCTCGCCACTCACTTTCTTATTGTATTTAAATAAAAAATAAATTGACAGAATATATTTGGAATATTTCTTTTAGCTTTGAAGTCGGGATAGCTTCGTTGAACTATCTTCGGAATTCCAACCGATCGCTTGTCTTCATACTTCGTCCAAATATTAAACACTTCGTCATGCTTCGCTTTGACTCAACTAACTCCGTTTTGACCGAATTACGACTACGTTGATTTTGACTTTTATCCATGTCACATAATTTCCTAAACCAGGAGATTCCTCCAGCTTTCTTTTCAGACCATTAGTTTCAAACAAGTTCTTGTGTAAGTTCTTCTTCCATTTCACTATTAATCGGATTCTGAATGCTGAAATTTATATGTAAAGCCATAGAATCCACTAATCTTCTCAACACAATTTCCCAGTACGCAAACATTCTCATCTTCAAGTTGAATGCTTGTTGCAATATTCCATGATCCTTCTCGCGGAGATGCCCGACTTCAAATTGTCCAAATCCATTGATCATTATTCTCGGAGGGTTGTGACTATTGATCATTATTAGCATGAACTCGTCCTGTTTCTTCATCAGACTTTTTCAGGTTGAAATGTATTCTGGATGGTAAGTTTAATCAATTAGTTTCTCCATTTCGATAATCTCCATTAAAGATTTGATTGACTGATTCTTCTTCTTGGACATCAGACTTTCGGAAGCTCTTCGTATGGAGATCTGAAGTTGTGGGAAGCAATCAGATTATTCTAACAAGATGGGTACTAAAACACTTCCCACATAACTCCATAATTTGTTCAAGAATTCAACAGGTATTGAGCAAATAGAATTTATCTTGATTCGCAGCAGAGTAGTGAAAGCTGCTCGAGGAAGGTAATTTGGCAACCAAATACCTTTAGATTCCATCAGAACATCAATTTCTTGATTCAAGAAATCATCTTTTGGATCAATTATGGAGGATTTAGCCCGTAAATCACTTGCATAATTAGTCAACATCTCCTCCACTCTGGCCGTACAATATGCCTGCCTGTTCTTATCATCATGGAACTCATCAAAATCCCCTTGGATGAAAATTTTCTTCAGTGAATCTTCTAGATTTTGAACTCATCAAAATCAACAGTAGCAGAAAGAACATTCAAGATTATGCTTTCTTGAGGCTTTATGTATTCCATAATAATTTCAGATACCTGCTCATAAATGTCATCTGGCTGTCCAAGAACTGGGACCCTGGTAATACCACGCAAATCCACCATAGTCAGATCGGGGACTCCATTCTTTTTCACAGTTAAGGTCAATGGAGTGCTGGATATGGCTTTGGATTTGCCTGCAATCTCATCGGTTGCACGGATTATATCATCTGCAACTGAGTCCTCTCTTGTATGAACAACTTTTCCATTGAACTCAAGAGTCATCACCATCATCATCTCTGCATCATCTTCATGATGAAAATTGTTGTTGTTATGACTTTGTAGCTTCATGATCAAAGGAACCCGGGTGCAAATTCCTTGTCCTCTTGGCAAACTGATTCCAGTTAAAGATTCAAGAACACTGGACTTACCAGAAGACTGATCTCCAACAACAACAATGGTGGGTAGCTGAATTCCTTCTTGTGTTACTTTCATAACTTGTCAATACAATCCAACAGAGGCCGCATTTTTTCATTATAAGATGAGAAAATTGGCTCAACAACAGCTAAAGATTTACCTGCATTTCTCTGTAAAACAATGGCTGATTTTTTTGCAGCAACCTGATCACCACCCATGTTTTAAAAAAACACAGATTCAGATCTGATGTTTAAGTGATTTGGAAACTGAAGTCATATATATGTGTGTGCGTGTTTGTATATGTATATATTAAATGTGCGAATGCAAAAGTTTTGATATTTAATGAATTTACATCTGTATCTTTAAGAGACTAACGTTTCATTAATCTATAATGAAGGTGATGGATTTCTAGATTCCTTAATATTTTTAAACAGGTTTCCAAGAAAAATGTTTCAGTCTTTTGAGCTTAAGTAGACCAATTAAATTATCTCTACTTCACTGTTTGGAATATATATACATATATATATATATATATTATATATATATATATATATATATATATATATATTTCTTAGTAAACTGTAAATTCCTCCAATGGTTGCATTTCTTTTTTAACAGTTGTCTTTCCCTCTTCTCCAGAACGCAGGCTTGTGAAAGAAGCTACCAATGCATGCATGGCTCTACATAATATATATAATGGGATAATGCTGTGCATGCAGGGACGTGATTTGCATAAATATATATATAAATATATTGTTAGGAAATTAAAAAAGATATAACACAAAATTATAAATAAAAAAACAGAAAAAGGATGAATGACCACAACCTTAATAACAGCAAATTATAATAAGAAAGGAAATTGATTAAAATAAAACAATACTGAAAATGAAATCATTATCAATTAGTTGCAACCCTGTCGATGATGTTGGCAACCACATTTTTGGATTCCTTCAGCAACTGAATGCTCTGATTCAATCTCATACGTTTGCTAGCTATGATCGGAGATTCTTCCAACAACCTCTCCAGACCAGAACCGGTTGTAGATCCTTCTCCGGCTCGAGGTTCAAACAAGCCTTTCATAATTTCTCCTTCCATTTCATTGTTAATTAGATTCTGAATGCTTGAAAATATATGCAGAGCCATCAAATCGACCAATCTTCTCAGAACGACTTTCCAGTACGCAGTCATTCTCATCTTCAAATCGAATGCTTGCCGGAGTACAGCCTGGTGACGGCGGAGATGTCCGACTTCAATTTCTCCGAAACCGTCGATCGATATTGTTTTGGTCGGTGATGAATCGTAATCTGAAACAATTTGGATGAACTCTTCTTGTTTAGTCATTAGCTTGTTCCATGCTGTTATGTACTCTGGCTGGCATGTGTAATCAATGATTTTCTCCATTTCGATTATTTCCATAAACCAATTGGCTGATTTTTCCTCCTCTTTGGTAATTAGGGTTTGTATAGCCCTTCGCATGTAGGATTGTAGTTGTGGGAAATTCTCCGAATGTTCTACCAAAATTGGGGATAAAACACTTTCTACGTAACTCCAAACTCTGTTCAGGAATTCAACAGGGATTGAGGAAATGGAATTCACCTTGATTTGCAAAGAAACCATGAACGCCGAGCGAGGCAAGAAATTCGGCAACCAAATTCCTTTGGATTCCCCCAGTATGTCAATTTCGTGTTTTAGGAAATCCTCCTTTGGCTCATTCTCGCAGCAATTCTCCTGTAATTCGGCAGAATATTGGTCGAACATTTCCACCAGCCTGGCAGTGCAGTGCCTCTGTTTGTCGTTTGGGAATTCATCGAACTCCCCACGAATGAATATTTTCTTCAGTGATTCCTTAGCAGTAGACAGAACATGCATGAATGCTCTTGTTGCTTCCCCAATCGATGTCAAATGCTGTGGCATCTTCCTCAATTCAGACAAATTTGAGTTGAGATTCTCATTGATCTTCCTGACGATTTCAGGTAAACTTTTTGATATAATAGTCGCTTGGATTTGAACCAGCTTCTGTGCTAAAACTGGTATCCCAACCATTGATTTTCTAATTTTTGAAAGCAAAGGATGAGTTTGGAACAGAAGGGATTCTTCAGCTCGAGCATCCTCATAGGATTCAACCCCGATTCGATTCCTTACAACAACATAACCAAGTCCAATATTGACATCATCAGCTGTAACTTTCTCATAGAGACCTTCTGGGGATCTGTCTGGCTTGGTGACAACTGCCGGAGTTCTTTCCCCTGTTTTGTCAACTTTCTGAGACATTCGGATTGATTCACAGGTAGAAAAATCAACCGTAGCAGAAAGTACATTCAAGATAATGCTTTCTTCCGGCTTTATATACTCCATAATAATACTTGAAACCTGCTCATAAATGTCTTCAGGCTGACCATGAACTGGAACTCTAGTAATACCAGGCAGATCCACCATGGTAACATCAGGTACACCACTTTTTTTCACAGTAAGTGTCAAAGGGTTGTTGGAAATTCCCTTGCTCCGTCCAGCAATTTCATCAGTAGCAAGAGCAATTGCCAGAGCAGTACCGATCTCCAACAACTACAATGGTAGGTAGCTGAATTCCTTCTTGGGTCACTTTGAGATTTCTCAGCTTGTCAACACAATCCAACAGAGGACGGATTCTGTCATTGTAGGACGAGATAATTGGTGCATTTATTATCGCAGATCCTTTATCTCCTTCGACCACTGAAACAATGGAGCAATTGTTCTCTTCAACTTCTAAAGAAGCCATGCCCTTCTGCAATTCCTGCGGTGAGGCTGCAAATTGGTGACCTTTGTAATTTACTCATTACAGGTTGTAATATGCTTTTGTTTTTTTTTTTTTTTTTATTGTTTTTTGTTTTTTGCTTTTTTTTTTTTTTTTTTTGTTTTATCAAACCACTAGAATGGCTTTAGAAAATGAAAAGCAAATTTGTTTATGGCATCAACGCTTGGGACACCCATCAAAGCATATTTTTCCTTGAAAAGCAAATTTGTTTATGGCATCAACGCTTGGGACACCCATCAAAGCATATTTTTCCTACTTTGTTTAATTCCTTAAAAACTAAGTTAAAATATTCTACTTGTGAAACTCGTGTTTTAGCCAAAAACCATCGTAGTGTATTTCCAAAAAGTAATAATAAATCATTGATATCATTTTCTTTAATTTACTCAGATGAGTGGGGTCCTTCTCAACACTCTATTTTAGTGGTATGAGGTGGTTTATTACATTTATAGATGATTGTACTCGCATTACATGAATTTATTTACTTAAGCACAAAAGTGATGTGAATCGGATTATTAAATAGTTTTGCACTATAATTCAGAATCAATTTACTACAAAAATTAAAATTTTACGTTCCGATAATGGAGGTAAATACCTCACTCATGATCTTGCCACTTTCTTCCAATCACATGGAATAATTCATCAAACTTCATGTGTTAGCACACCACAACAGAATGACATTGTTGAACGACGCAATCGTTAACTTTGAACGAAATGTTCCAAAATATATGTGGGGTGATGCAATATTATCTTCTATGTATGTCATAAATCGTGTACCTTCTAGTGTGCTAGCATTTAAAACCCCTTTGCGAGTTCTAACTGAAAAAACTAAGGAACCGCCTCATGTATCCAATCTTCCTCCTAAAGTTTTTGGTTGTGTTGCTTATGTTCATGTATATTCTCACCAACGAGATAAGCTATCACCACGGGCTATTAAATGTGTATTTGTAGGATATGCTTCGATCAAAAGGGATATCGCTGCTATCACCCACCCACTAGGAATGTGTACACCACTATGGATGTCACTTTCAATGAGGATCCGGCATATTTCTCTACTAATAGCTCTCCTCTTCGGGGGGAGACTGATAATGGCTATAAAGAGCAAAGCCATACAGATTACATTCCTAACAATATTACTACATCCTTCTTTCCAACTGCTCAAAGGGAAATTCATGATATTGAGACTCAACAAGCACATAAGAGTGAAACTTTTATGGGAGAGGAAACAATATTACCAACAAACTCAAATTCGCCACTCTCATTGCAACAGGTTCAATGCACTTCAAACTCCACATGAGGTAAATTTTGAATTTAATGAGCCTTTAAATGAGACCTTAAATGGTCATGAAGATGAACCCGAAATAGAACTGTCACAAAGATAAACACTACCACCACGTAAAAATCGTGGTAAACCTTAGACCCAATATGATGCAAATATAAAAAGTAAAGAAAGATATTTCATTAGTAATTATGTGTCAACTAAAAATGTACCCAAGTCATATGAATCATTCTTGTGTCAAATATATGTTGTATCTATTCCAAGAAAGTTGCAGGATGCATTGACAAATGATAAATGGATTATAGCAATGACAGAAGAAATGAAAGCATTACAAAAGAATTGTACTTGGGATATGGTTCCTTTGCTCCTAGGAAAGAAAATTGTTGGTTGTTGATGGATATTCACCGTAAAGCACAAAGTTGATGGTTCCATAGAAAGATACAAGGCAAGACTAGTTGCAAGAGGATATACTCAAAAGTATGGTGAGGATTATAATGAGACATTTGCTCCTGTAGCAAAAATTAATACCATACGAGTACTACTCTCTTTGCTGCAAATCAAAATTGGCCACTTCTACAATTTGACGTAAAAAATGCTTTCCTTCATGGAGAACTTGAGGAAGAAGTATAACATGGATCATCCACAGGTATTTCTGAACTCCAAGAAAAAATGAACTCAGGCTATTCATCTTATGATTTGAAAAAAACAAATTTGGTGTGTAAGCTAAAAAAGGCATTATATGGGTTAAAACAATCTCCTCGAGCATGGTTTGGAAGATTTGTACTAGCAATGAAGAACTTTGGTTATAAACAAAGTAACTCGGATCATACACTCTTCCTAAAATACAACATAGATAAGGTGACTGTTCTAATCATCTATGTTGATGATATGATCGTGACTGGCAATGATGAAGTTGAAATGGGAAGACTGAAAAACTACTTATCCACTGAATTCGAGATGAAAGAATTTGGTGAATTAAAGTATTTTCTTGGAATAGAAGTGGTGCGATCAAATCAAGGTATATTCCTTTCTCAAAGAAAATATGTTTTAGATTTACTAATTGAGATAGGAATGCCCGATTGCAAACCAATAGATACTCCTATGGAACAGAACCACAAGTTATATGAAAATCCAAGTGATATTCCTACTAATAAGGAGAGATACCAACGTCTAGTAGGAAAATTGATTTACCTATCTCATACAAGACCCGATATAGCTTATTATGTGAGTGTTGTTAGCCAATTTATGCATGCTCCAAGTGAAAGTCATATGAATGTTGTAAATCGAATTTTACGATATCTAAAGAGCTCTCCAGGGAAAAGGATTATGTTTGCTAAGAACAATCACTTGAATATTAAAGGGTACACAGATTCCGATTGGGCAGGAGATAATACTGACAAACGTTCTACTTCAGGTTACTTTACCTTTGTAGGTAATAATCTTGTTACTTGGAGAAGTAAAAAACAAAATGTTGTATCTAGATCCAGTTGCTTTGAAGCTGAGTATAGAGCCATGTCCCAAGAAATATATGAGTTGTTATAGGTAAAGTCTATAATGCAAGATTTAGTTTTACAACCTACATGTGCTATGTCATTATACTCTAACAATAAAGCTGCAATTGCAATAGCTCATAATCCGGTTCAACACGATCACACCAAACATATAGAGGTAGATCGACATTTTATTTGGAAGCAAAAATTATTGAAGTCCCATTCGTCCGATCTGAAGATCGGTTAGCCGATATACTGACAAAAGCGGTTTCAAGTCGAGTTTTCTCCAAAATACTAGACAAGTTGGACATGCAAGATATCTATGCACCAACTTGAGGGGGAGTGTTAGCAGAATTTATGTCTGAATTAAGGGATTTATTCCTGAATTAGGGGGATTTAATTTACTCATTACGATGTTGTAATTTGTTTTTGTTAGATAAAAGTTTGTTTTGTTTTTAGGTTGAGTTTTTTATTTTCATCTATTATTAGGTTAGTGTTTTGTTTCGTTACCCCCTCTGAATGATTTTAATTATTTTGTGCAATATTTTTATTTTTATTTAATTAAAATTCAATTATATAAAAAAAAAATTTGCTTTTGTTAGTTGCGGTCTAACGGGAAGATTCCAAGGGGAATATTTAATTTTCCTTCCTTATTGGCAGATAAACTTTTGTATATATATATGTCATTCTTCTGTATAAAAAATATATAGAGAATACCATTCTTTCTATATCTATTTTTTCAACCTTTTGTACTCTTTTTGCAACTTTTTTGCTATTAGTAACTCCTCCATAATTACCAAAAAAAAAAAACTCCTCCATAATTATTAATTAGGAGATTTGCTTAATTAGATAGATTTAGTAGGATAATTCGGATATCTTCAAGTATCTATAAAAGATATATGAATGATATTGTGATAAATATTGAGATATCTATTATTATAAAATAATAATAATAAATAAAATAAAAATAGATATAAGGATATCTATTATCCGGCACGCCCGTCAATTTGCCGGTACTACTCTATACTTGTTCTCTAAGACGCGCCACCACCACCAACACCACCATTTTCTACACCCTTCACCTCCGTCATCAAGGCCGCCGCCTGCACCGTTCAATTTCTTCTAGTGCTAGCGACTTATTCGACGATGATTCAGTACTTACTCAGACGGATTTCATCTCCGGCGTCGCCTGACATCGGAAGTACTGTTTCTTATCAAGACTCCATGATTCCGGTGCGCTCCTTGATTTCTTTACTAGATGGTTATCATGATCTCATTGTTCAAGTTTTTCTCTGTTTGTTTCGTATTTTTGGCACTTTTATCTTCCTTTTTCCCGCTTGAGTCCAAGAGATTTCTTGAGACGTTCCTTATTTTTCTTCTTGTTCTTCTTGGCAGACTCTCCAGACTGGCTGCCCTCATCCCTGATTTTCTCCAGCAAACTTGTGCTCTCAGCTTTAAGTACTTCCCCTTCTTCACTTTTACCAGTTGAACTTTCAATTTCCCCCTCAACTGGCTTAGCTACCACAACTCGAGTCACAACTGGTTCCGGCTTCTCATCCTGAATCTCTCTCATAGATGATCCTTCAAGTAGAACTTCACTTCGAGCTTCAGCCTTAACATCCTTCTCACTATTTAGATCCATTTCCGGCACCACATTCTTCGCCTGTCCCTCTTTGTTGTAATCCTCCACTAATTCCATTCTCATTTCCACACTTTCCTTCATGTCGTGTACTTGTTTTTTCTCATCTTCATCGTCACCCACATGGCCACATCCTCTTCTGCTCTGTCCATTACCAGTTGTGGTGGTTCATAATCCAGCATTCCAGAGGCTTCTGGCATCGGCAACAGCTTGTTCATCAGCTTCTCAGTGCACGCATATCCCGCCAAAACGACTCCGAAGGGGATGGATACAGCAAAACCAAGAGCAGACATAACTACAAGTGGAGGAAGAACCACTGGTGCAGATGATATAAAAAACCCAGTGATCACAAACTTCTTCCCTAACCATAGTCCTCGCCACTCACTTTCTTATTGTATTTAAATAAAAAATAAGTGGACAGAATATACTTAAAATATTCATTTTAGTTTTGAAGTCAGAAAAGTTTCGTTGAACTCTCTTCGGAATTCTAACTGATCGCTCGTCTTCATGCTTCGTCCAAATATTAAACGTTTTGTCATACTTTGCTTTGACCTGACTAACTCCATTTTTACTGGATTACGACCACGTTGACTTTAACTTTTTTTGTCATACTTTGCTTTGACCTGACTAACTCCATTTTTACTGGATTACGACCACGTTGACTTTAACTTTTGTCCATTGACCTGACTAACTCCATTTTTACTGGATTACGACCACGTTGACTTTAACTTTTGTCCATGTAACATAATTTCCTTTCACGAGAGATTCCTCCAGCTTTCTTTTCAGACCATTAGTTTCAAACAAGTTCTTGTGTAAGTTCTTCTTCCATTTCATTATTAATCAGATTCTGAATGCTGAAATTTATATGTAAAGCCATAGAATCCACTAATCTTCTCAACACAATTTCCCAGTACGCAAACATTCTCATCTTCAAGTTGAATGCTTGTTGCAATATTCCATGATCCTTCTCGCGGAGATGCCCGACTTCAAATTGTCCAAATCCATTGATCATTATTCTCGGAGGGTTGTGACTATTGATCATTATTAGCATGAACTCGTCCTGTTTCTTCATCAGACTTTTCCAGGTTGAAATGTATTCTGGATGGTAAGTTTAATCAATTAGTTTCTCCATTTCGATAATCTCCATTAAAGATTTGATTGACTGATTCTTCTTCTTGGACATCAGACTTTCAGAAGCTCTTCGTATGGAGATCTGAAGTTGTGGGTAGCAAACAGATTGTTCTAACAAGATGGGTACTATACTTCCCACGTAAGTCCATAATTTGTTCAAGAATTCAATAGGTATTTGAGGAAATAGAATGGATCTTGATTCGTAGCAAAGTAGTGAAAGCTGCTCGAGGAAGGTAATTTGGCAACCAAATACCTTCAGATTCCATCATAACATCAATTTCTTGATTCAAGAAATCATCTTTTGGATCAATTATGGAGGATTTTGCCCGTAAAATCACTAGCATAATTAGTCAACATCTCCTCCACTCTGGCCGTGCAATGCCTGTTCTTATCATCATGGAACTCATCCAAATCCCCTTGGATGAAAATTTTCTTCAGTGAATCAGTGGCTGAATACAAAATGTGCATAAACACTCTCATTGTTTCCGTTTCTGAAGTAAAAATTTGGGGCATCTTATTCAGTTCAGACAAGTTCATATCAAGCTTCTCATTGATATTTCCAACAATTTCCGGCAAACATTTGTATATAATAGCTCCTTGAATTTGAACCAGCTTCTGAGCCAAAACTGGTATCCCAACCATAGATTTGCTAATTCTTGAAAGTAAAGGATGAGTTTTGAACAAAAGGGATTCTTTTTCTCGAGCATCTTCATACGATTCATCACCAATACGATTCCTTAAAATCACATATCCATGTCCTATGTTAACATCATCAGCTGTAACTTTCTTATAGAGACCTTCTGGGGATCTATCTGGCTTGGTGACAACAGCAAGAGTTCTTTCCCCTTTTTTGTCAACTTTCTGAGACATCCTTATTGACTCACAGGTAGAAAAATCAACCGCAGCAGAAAGTACATTCAAGATAATGCTTTCTTCCGGCTTTATATACTCCATAATAATACTCGAAACCTGCTCATATATGTCTTCAGGCTGACTATGAACAGGAACTCTAGTAATACCAGGCAGATCCACCATGGTAACATTAGGTACACCACTTTTTTTCACAGTTAGTGTCAAAGGGTTGTTGGAAATTCCCTTGCTCATCAGTAGCAAGAGCAATTGCATCAGCTACACCGTCCTCATCCGTGGAAATTATTTTTCCATTGAATTCCAAACTCATCTCAGCCTGAGGAGAGTTATGATTCTGTAGCCTCATAATCAAAGGTACCCTCGTGCAGATTCCTTGTCCTCTTGGCAAACTGATCCCAGCTAAAGATTCAAGAACACTAGACTTACCAGAAGACTGATCTCCAACAACAATGGTGGGTAGCTGAATTCCTTCTTGTGTTACTTTCAGATTTCTTAACTTGTCGATACAATATAACAGAGGCCGGATTTTATCATTATAGGATGAGAAAATTGGCTCAACAACACCTACATTTCTCTTGATAACAATGGCTGAATTTTTTGCAGCAACCTGACCACTACCCATGTTTTCTCTTTTCTTTTTTTTTTCCTTGTTCAATGAAGGAAACAACAAAAAAAAAAGGAGGAAAAAAAAAAAAAAAAAAAAAAAAAAAAAGAAATGAATCTGATGTTTAGGTGATTTGGAAACTGAAGTCCTATATATATATATATATATGTGTGTGTGTATATGTATATATTAAATGTGGGAATGTAAAAGTTTTGATCTATCTTTAAGAGACTGACGTTTCATTAATCTATAATGAAGGTGATGGATTTCCAGATTCTTTAATTTTTTAAACAAGTTTCAAAGAAAAATATTTAAGTCTTTTGAGCTTAATTAGACCATTTACATTATCTCTACTTCTCTGTTTAGAATATATATACATACATATATATATTTCTTGTTAATCTGTTAATTCCTCCATTGTTTGCACTTCTTTTTTAGCAGTGGTCTAGGCTTGTGAAAGAAGCTATCAATGCATGCATGGCTCTACGTAATATATATATATATATATATAATGAAACGCATGCACTAATATGATGTGCTCATATATATATTTTTTTGTTACGAAATTATAAATATAAGTCAAAATTAGAAATAAATAAAACAGAAAAAAAGATGAATGATGCTGAAAACTCTATACATTCATAGATTTTATATCACGGTATTTAGAATAGTTACAAAAACGACACAAAAATTCATATAAATGGTATATCTTACTAGTGATATTTCACCAATATATGACATTATTTGTAAAGAAGCGAAAAAACGTTAATAAAAACATTATTTTTTTTTTTTTTTAAAAGTAAAAATAACTTATATATACACATTGTTATATATAGAACACATATTTAACTTCTGTATAGTGATATTTGACTGATAAGGAGAGACCGATATGAAATAGATGTTTTTGATATGAAGGCTGATATCGTGACAACAATGTGTCTAATATATATCATATATATATATATGTGTAGATGAACTAATAATAAAAAAGATAAGATAAGTTATTATTATAATTTAGGAAAAACACAACCTTACTAACAGCAAAATATAATAAGAAAGGAATTTGATAAAAAAGGAAAAACACTACTGGAAATGAAATCATTATCATCAATTAGTCTGCAACCCTGTCGATGATGTCCGCAACCACATTTTTGGAATCCTTGAGCAACTGAATGCTCTGTTTCAATCTCATACGTTTATTAGTTATGATCGGAGATTCCTCCAACAGCCTCTCCAGACCAGAACCGGCGGCAGATCCATCTCCGGCTCGAGGTTCAAACAAGCCTTTCATAATTTCTGCTTCCATTTCATTGTTGATTAGATTCTGAATGCTTGAAAATATATGCATAGCCATTAAATCGACCAATCTTCTCAGAACGACTTTCCAGTATGCAGTCATTCTCATCTTCAAATCGAATGCTTGCCGGAGTACAGCCTGGTGACGGCGGAGATGTCCGACTTCAATTTCTCCGAAACCGTCGATCGATATTGTTTTGGTCGGTGTTGGATATCCAATCGGTGTTGAATCGGAAACCGATACAATCGGTGTTGAATCGTAATCTGATACAATTTGGATGAACTCATCTTGTTTAGTCATTAGATTGTTCCATGCTGTTATGTACTCTGGCTGGCATGTGTAATCAATGATTTTCTCCATTTCGATTATTTCCATAAACCAATTGGCTGATTTTTCCTCCTCTTTGGTAATTAGGGCTTGTGTAGCCTTTCGCAAGTAGGATTGTAGTTGTGGGAAATTCTCCGAATGTTCTACCAAAATTGGGGATAAAACACTTTCTACGTAACTCCAAACTCTGTTCGGAAATTCAACAGGGATTGAGGAAACGGAATTCACCTTGATTTGTAAAGAAGCCATGAACGCCGAGCGAGGCAAGAAATTCGGCAACCAAATTCCTTTGGATTCCTCCAGTATGTCAATTTCGTGTTTTAGGAAATCCTCCTTTGGCTCATTCTCGCAGCTATTCTCCTGTAATTCGGCAGAATATTGGGCGAACATTTCCACCAGTCTTGCAGTGCAGTGCCTCTGTTTGTCGTTTGGGAATTCGTCGAACTCCCCACGAATGAAAATTTTCTTCAGCGATTCCTTAGCAGTAGACAGAACATGCATGAATGCTCTCGTTGCTTCCCCAATCGATGTCAAATGTTGTGGCATCTTCCCCAATTCGGACAAATTTGAGTTGAGTTTCTCATTGATCTTCCCGACAATTTCGGGTAAACTTTTTGATATAATACTCGCTTGGATTTGAACCAGCATGTGTGTAAAATTGGTATCCCAACCATTGATTTGCTAATTTTCGAAAGTAAAGGATGAGTTTGGAACAGAAGGGATTCTTCAGCTCGAGCATCCTCATAGGATTCAACCCCTATTCGATTCCTTACAACAACATAACCAAGTCCAATATTGACATCATCAGCTGTAACTTTGTCATAGAGACCTTCAGGGGACCTGTCTGGCTTGGTGACAACAGCCAGAGTTCTTTCCCCTGGTTTTGTCAACTTTCCGAGACATTCGGATTGATTCACAGGTAGAAAAATCAACCGTGAAAGAAAGGTACATTCAAGATAATGCTTTTCTCGGCTTTATATACTCCATAATAATACTTGAAACCTGCTCATAAATGTCTTCCGCGTGACCATGAACTGGAACTCTAGTAATACCAGGCGATCCACCATGGTAACATCGGGTACACCACTTTTTTTACAAAGTAAGTGTCAATGGGTTGTTGGAAATTCCCTTGCTCCGTCCGGCAATTTCATCAAGTAGCAACAAGAATTGCATCAGCTACACCGTCCTCATCCGTGGAAATTATTTTTCCATTGAATTCCAAACTCATCACAACCTTGAGGAGAGTTATGACTCTCTAGCCTCATGATTAAAGGTACCCTCGTGCAGATTCCTTGTCCTCTTGGCAGACTTATTCCAGCTAAAGACTCAAGAACACTGGATTTCCCGGAAGACTGATCTCCAACAACTACAATGGTTGGTAGCTGAATTCCTTCTTGGGTCACATTGAGATTTCTCAGCTTGTCAACACAATCCAACAGAGGACGGATTCTGTCATTGTAGGACGAGATAATTGGTGAATTTATTATCGCAGATCCTTTATCTCCTTCGACCACTGGAACAATGGAGCAATTGTTCTCTTCAACTCCTAAAGAAGCCATGCCCTTCTGCAATTCCTGATGGTCCGTCATAGTGGAAACCTTAAAACAAAATTTTCCTAAATAATATGGTGTAAAAACAGTAATGTCAAGCCAAACAAACCAAATCAACACAAAACTTCCTCAAACTAAGGAGTAAAAACCACTATCAAATGTTCTTTCTAACAAGTTTAGAGGAATACAACATAATTCAAGATATCAACAATAATCTTGGAACAAACACAAGCCAAAGGAAAATATCAAATCATGAACTCAAGGAAATACCACTGCAATAGTTTCGGTTTTAACACAAAATACCTCTTTGGAGATCTCTAAATCCGATCTCCACTGTTCAAAATTGTCTTCTTGGACTCGTGAACAACATATAAAAATTTGAAATCGATCCAACGATTGAATAGTAAGAAAACTCTAAAAAACCGCAGCTGGTCGTCCAGAAATTTCTACTGTTTTTCTTCTCTACTCTCTTTGCCTTTTTTCACTCGCACATCTCACTGTTTTTCTTTTTACTACAACTAAATATACATATTTATCTAGCTAGAATTATTCTTGAGAATGTTTTTAAGTTGTTTTCAGTTTGAAATGTTGATGTCTATTCGTAATAGTCACTAGCTTTGAGGTACCTTTGTACAGGTGATATACCTGAATGCATTTTTTTGCTCATTCTTAGAATAGATTCGATTCCCGTTTAAAAAGCTATACATATAGATAGATATTGTATGTATATATCAAAAGTAGCATTATAAAAACATATAAAGAAAAAGAATAATGACCCCTCGAATAATGGAGGTTCAAAATCCAACAATTCCTGGTGGTGAGGCTGCAAATTGGGTTTATTCTCAAAATATATCAGATTTTGGGATTTTTTTTTTTAAATATATTTATTTTTTTATCATATTTTCAAAATATAGTAACTTCATTTTAATAAAGTAGAGTCTTATATTTTTTAATAAAATATTTAATTTTTTTTTTTTCAATAAAATATTTAATTTTTACTTTTTCTCATTTTTTTCTTTTTTAAAATTTATTTATAAATTTTAATTTTATAATTTTATAATTTTCTAATTTTCTAATAGTAATTTATAAACATTTCTTTTTATATAATTTTCATAATATAGATTATATTTATTATTAATTATTATTATACATATATTATATTTGTAATAAAAAATTAATTGAAATTATAATATATTATAATATTAAAATAATATTTTATGTATTTATATAAAATAACTTTTATTTACTTATGTTATTCAAATAAAAAAAATTATATATTTGATAAATTTTTATTTGTTAAAAAAATTCAATATAATATGAAATAACAAGTCAATAATAATTAAAAAAAAATTAAGATTTTTTTTTTTTTTAATTTTTGTAATTTTAATATAAGACTTATATTTATATAAAAAATTGTATTCTTTTGAGGTGGTATCTCAGGCCCTTCCGGCCCAGACTAATCCACCTAGGGAGGCCCAACAGTGCGGGTATACCTGCACTTGCGAATATATCTCGAACTGTGGAATCCCGGGTGAAGTTAGACTATTATCCTCTTGGCAAACTAGGAGGTAAGAGAGAAACTTCTAGACCAAGGTTGAAGGAGAGACTCCTAACCATTAGACTATGAGAGAAACTTCTAAAAAAAATTTATTCAAATAAATAAATAAACAAAATATTATGTGCAATAAAATTTCTTTTTTCTATTATTATTATGTGTAAAATAAATAATCAAAAAAAATGTTACAAGATAATATATATTTTAATATTGGGTTCAAATCTTTATATTTCTACACCGATTCTTTTCGCCATGGATATGAAGGCATTTTGAACTTGTTTCAATCCAATGAATTTTTATTTTAGCTAGATCTCGGAATGAATTTGAATTTTTAGGGCTTTGGGCTTTATCTCCAAGTGAGGATGCACTCATCTTTGAAACTATAGACGATCCCCGAACGAAATCGTCGGAGTTTCCTTTCTTCCTTTTCTATCACCACTTATTTCACCTCTAATTTTACCTCGAATTTCCACCTCTCTTAAATGTTTCTATTGGTATCTATTTATAGATAAAAAGAATGACAATCAATGACTCACGTGTCATTCAAGAACAAAATCTTTTAATATATTCAATATATATTTAGATATATAATTTAATTTAAATATATAAATAAAATTTTAATATCTACAATAATATAATAACAAATAATTGAATATATATATATATATATAAAAAAAAGAAGTGAGCGATAAAAAGCCGAAAGACCGGTCGAAGTCTGAGAAAGAAAAAGGTGTAAAGGAACGAATAACAATATTATTTTTGTATTATCATCGTGATTCTTTTTCATTTTCATTTCATAAAAATAAAAGTGAATTCTTATTCTTATTCTTATTCTTATTCCTATTGATTTGTCCCCGGACCTATTCTGATTCTTAATTTTCCTAATTTTCCGTCGCTACGCTGTTCACAAGGACTAGCAAAATCGAAATATATGTATATATATATATATATATATATTTCAATTATTTGTTATTATATTATATATATAATATAAATTTATTAAATTTAAAAAATATTAAATTAATTATTTCAAGAATTTAAATATATATTTTATATTAAAATTATAAAAATTAAAAAATAAGAATCTTATGTTATTCACGTGTTTTTTTGAGAGATTTTTTTTTAATTATTATTAACTTGTTATAATAAAAAAAAAAAAGGAAATTATAAAAATAAAGTTTTATAATTACTATTATTAAAAATATTAAATTTAAAAAGAAAAATTAATGAGAAAAAATAGAATTTAAATATTTTATTGAAAAAATAAATAAAGTTTTTTTATATTTTAAGAATATAGTGAAAAAGTAACTATATTTTAGAAATAATCTCAAAATTTAACATATTTTGGGAATAAACCTATGCAAATTGGTGACCTTTTGTACTCTTTTTGCAACTTTTTTGCTAGCCTTGGAGTTTTTTCAAGATATATATTTATAGGTACGAAGAGTCCTTTCAAATTACTGGCCTGTACAGTTATGTACCTGAACAACTCTTACTTAGTCTAGAGGAAAAACCTAGATAAAATTTTAGAGCATTTTGGAGAAGAATTTTAATGTACCATTCTTATCGAACAAATTTGTATTTATAATGGATTTTGATTACGAATATTTAGTAACTCCTCCATAATTAGGGCATTTGGTTAATTAGATAGATCTAGTAGGATAATTCGGATATCTTTTGAGTATCTATAAAAGATATATCATAGATATTCTGATAAATATTGAGATATCTATTATTATAAAATAAAAATAGATATAAGGATACCTATCATCCGGCACGCCCGCCCGTCAATTTGCCGGTACTACCATATACTTTTTCTCTCAGACGCCCACCACCACCACCACCATTTTCTACACCCTTCACCTCCGTCATCAAGGCCGCCGCCTGCACCGTTCAATTCTTCTACAGCAAGACTTCTTACTCCCTATGGCATTATATTTCCTCGTCGTTTTTCTTCTAGTGCTAGCGACTTATTCGACGATGATTCAGTACTTACTCAGACAGATTTCATCTCCGGCGTCGCCTGACATCGGAAGTACTGTTTCTTATCAAGACTCCATGATTCCGGTGCGCTCCTTGATTTCTTTACTAGATGGTTATCATGATCTCATTGTTCAAGTTTTTCTCTGTTTGTTTCGTATTTTTGGCACTTTTATCTTCCTTTTTCCCTCCGAGTCCAAGAGATTTCTTGAGCCGTTCCTTATTTTTCTTCTTGGTCTTCTTGGCAGACTCTCCAGACTGCCTGCCCTCATCCCTGATTTTCTCCAGCAAACTTGTGCTCTCAGCTTTTAGTACTTCCCCTTCTTCACTTTTACCAGTTGAACTTTCGATTTCCCCCTCAACTGGCTTAGCTACCACAACTCGAGTCACAACTGGTTCCGGCTTCTCATCCTGAATCTCTCTCATAGATGATCCTTCAAGTAGAACTTCACTTCGAGCTTCAGCCTTAACATCCTTCTCACTATTTAGATCCATTTCCGGCACCACATTCTTCGCCTGTCCCTCTTTGTTCTCATCCTCCACTAATTCCATTCTCATTTCCACACTTTCCTTCATGTCGTGTACTTGTTTTTTCTCATCTTCATCGTCACCCACATGGCCACATCCTCTTCTGCTCTGTCCATTACCAGTTGTGGTGGTTCATAATCCAGCATTCCAGAGGCTTCTGGCATCGGCAACAGCTTGTTCATCAGCTTCTCAGTGCACGCATATCCCGCCAAAACGACTCCGAAGGGGATGGATACAGCAAAACCAAGAGCAGACATAACTACAAGTGGAGGAAGAACCACTGGTGCAGATGATATAAAAAACCCAGTGATCACAAACTTCTTCCCTAACCATAGTCCTCGCCACTCACTTTCTTATTGTATTTAAATAAAAAATAAGTGGACAGAATATACTTAAAATATTCATTTTAGTTTTGAAGTCAGAAAAGTTTCGTTGAACTCTCTTCGGAATTCTAACTGATCGCTCGTCTTCATGCTTCGTCCAAATATTAAACGTTTTGTCATACTTTGCTTTGACCTGACTAACTCCATTTTTACTGGATTACGACCACGTTGACTTTAACTTTTTGTGTCATACTTTGCTTTGACCTGACTAACTCCATTTTTACTGGATTACGACCACGTTGACTTTAACTTTTGTCCATTGACCTGACTAACTCCATTTTTACTGGATTACGACCACGTTGACTTTAACTTTTGTCCATGTAACATAATTTCCTTTCACGGGAGATTCCTCCAGCTTTCTTTTCAGACCATTAGTTTCAAACAAGTTCTTGTGTAAGTTCTTCTTCCATTTCATTATTAATCAGATTCTGAATGCTGAAATTTATATGTAAAGCCATAGAATCCACTAATCTTCTCAACACAATTTCCCAGTACGCAAACATTCTCATCTTCAAGTTGAATGCTTGTTGCAATATTCCATGATCCTTCTCGCGGAGATGCCCGACTTCAAATTGTCCAAATCCATTGATCATTATTCTCGGAGGGTTGTGACTATTGATCATTATTAGCATGAACTCGTCCTGTTTCTTCATCAGACTTTTCCAGGTTGAAATGTATTCTGGATGGTAAGTTTAATCAATTAGTTTCTCCATTTCGATAATCTCCATTAAAGATTTGATTGACTGATTCTTCTTCTTGGACATCAGACTTTCAGAAGCTCTTCGTATGGAGATCTGAAGTTGTGGGTAGCAAACAGATTGTTCTAACAAGATGGGTACTATACTTCCCACGTAAGTCCATAATTTGTTCAAGAATTCAATAGGTATTTGAGGAAATAGAATGGATCTTGATTCGTAGCAAAGTAGTGAAAGCTGCTCGAGGAAGGTAATTTGGCAACCAAATACCTTCAGATTCCATCATAACATCAATTTCTTGATTCAAGAAATCATCTTTTGGATCAATTATGGAGGATTTTGCCCGTAAAATCACTAGCATAATTAGTCAACATCTCCTCCACTCTGGCCGTGCAATGCCTGTTCTTATCATCATGGAACTCATCCAAATCCCCTTGGATGAAAATTTTCTTCAGTGAATCAGTGGCTGAATACAAAATGTGCATAAACACTCTCATTGTTTCCGTTTCTGAAGTAAAAATTTGGGGCATCTTATTCAGTTCAGACAAGTTCATATCAAGCTTCTCATTGATATTTCCAACAATTTCCGGCAAACATTTGTATATAATAGCTCCTTGAATTTGAACCAGCTTCTGAGCCAAAACTGGTATCCCAACCATAGATTTGCTAATTCTTGAAAGTAAAGGATGAGTTTTGAACAAAAGGGATTCTTTTTCTCGAGCATCTTCATACGATTCATCACCAATACGATTCCTTAAAATCACATATCCATGTCCTATGTTAACATCATCAGCTGTAACTTTCTTATAGAGACCTTCTGGGGATCTATCTGGCTTGGTGACAACAGCAAGAGTTCTTTCCCCTTTTTTGTCAACTTTCTGAGACATCCTTATTGACTCACAGGTAGAAAAATCAACCGCAGCAGAAAGTACATTCAAGATAATGCTTTCTTCCGGCTTTATATACTCCATAATAATACTCGAAACCTGCTCATATATGTCTTCAGGCTGACTATGAACAGGAACTCTAGTAATACCAGGCAGATCCACCATGGTAACATTAGGTACACCACTTTTTTTCCAGTTAGTGTCAAAGGGTTGTTGGAAATTCCCTTGCTCATCAGTAGCAAGAGCAATTGCATCAGCTACACCGTCCTCATCCGTGGAAATTATTTTTCCATTGAATTCCAAACTCATCTCAGCCTGAGGAGAGTTATGATTCTGTAGCCTCATAATCAAAGGTACCCTCGTGCAGATTCCTTGTCCTCTTGGCAAACTGATCCCAGCTAAAGATTCAAGAACACTAGACTTACCAGAAGACTGATCTCCAACAACAATGGTGGGTAGCTGAATTCCTTCTTGTGTTACTTTCAGATTTCTTAACTTGTCGATACAATATAACAGAGGCCGGATTTTATCATTATAGGATGAGAAAATTGGCTCAACAACACCTACATTTCTCTTGATAACAATGGCTGAATTTTTTGCAGCAACCTGACCACTACCCATGTTTTCTCTTTTCTTTTTTTTTTTCCTTGTTCAATGAAGGAAACAACAAAAAAAAAAAGGAAAAAAAAAAAAAAAAAAAAAAGAAAAGAAAGATGAATCTGATGTTTAGGTGATTTGGAAACTGAAGTCCTATATATATATATATATATGTGTGTGTGTATATGTATATATTAAATGTGGGAATGTAAAAGTTTTGATCTATCTTTAAGAGACTGACGTTTCATTAATCTATAATGAAGGTGATGGATTTCCAGATTCTTTAATTTTTTAAACAAGTTTCAAAGAAAAATATTTAAGTCTTTTGAGCTTAATTAGACCATTTACATTATCTCTACTTCTCTGTTTAGAATATATATACATACATATATATATTTCTTGTTAATCTGTTAATTCCTCCATTGTTTGCACTTCTTTTTTAGCAGTGGTCTAGGCTTGTGAAAGAAGCTATCAATGCATGCATGGCTCTACGTAATATATATATATATATATATAATGAAACGCATGCACTAATATGATGTGCTCATATATATATTTTTTTGTTACGAAATTATAAATATAAGTCAAAATTAGAAATAAATAAAACAGAAAAAAAGATGAATGATGCTGAAAACTCTATACATTCATAGATTTTATATCACGGTATTTAGAATAGTTACAAAAACGACACAAAAATTCATATAAATGGTATATCTTACTAGTGATATTTCACCAATATATGACATTATTTGTAAAGAAGCGAAAAAACGTTAATAAAAACATTATTTTTTTTTTTTTTTTAAAAGTAAAAATAACTTATATATACACATTGTTATATATAGAACACATATTTAACTTCTGTATAGTGATATTTGACTGATAAGGAGAGACCGATATGAAATAGATGTTTTTGATATGAAGGCTGATATCGTGACAACAATGTGTCTAATATATATCATATATATATATATGTAGATGAACTAATAATAAAAAAGATAAGATAAGTTATTATTATAATTTAGGAAAAAAACAACCTTACTAACAGCAAAATATAATAAGAAAGGAATTTGATAAAAAAGGAAAAACACTACTGGAAATGAAATCATTATCATCAATTAGTCTGCAG